>VKOC01001766.1:0-45602 GCA_009364415.1 Spea multiplicata
ATATATATATATATATTGCACCAGTTTCTAGGATACGTGTGCCACGTGCCATCCTTTTTAAAAAAAAACAAATAAAAATGAATTATCTTATAGTAAATTTAAACGCAAAAATATGGGGTGTATGGGGCTCAAGACTGCATGATTTCACAGACTGGAAGCCCATAGCCCAGAGCAGAGTCGTACTGTTTTAGGAAGCACCCTTATTAAAATACAAAATCCCACTTAAATCTGTAAATATATATATATATATGATTCTGTTACATTGAACGTTCTAAGTCAACAATAACAAAATGTAACATTTAATGGAATCCAGAAGCCCCCCCGTGCCTCACAGGTCTGGATGGTTTCTGTAAAGTGCCGCTGTTTGACATCTCCAGAAGATGGGCATCTCTGCTATTGTGTAGAGCTGAAACAGCACTGCGCTCCTTGGGGAATTACAGCTCATAAACAAGGCTGTCTATGATAATCTGCAGCCATATGGTTGCCCTACACTAAATCCATTTCACAAAACCATCCGGCCACACTGGAAACCACCCCCCACTCATTGGAAACGCGCACTCAATCTGCATACTGCTGACTTTTATGTGTGGACCCTGAGGGAATGTACTTAACCCATTCTTAGCCATGGCCATATATATCTAGCTATATCTATCTACACACACACACATATATATATATTATTTATCTATCTATCTATCTATCTATCTATCTATCTATCTATATATCACAGCATATTAGGACATACCGGTACATGAAGAAGTCTTGCGAGCTGACAATCTATATACCATGTAGACAGCCTGAAAGCACTGAAAAATTACGTGATTTCATTTTTTTACCTCTTTCATTGATTTTTTAACTCCTACCAAAAATGAACCCTTTATAGTATGTAGGCAGCGGGCTGCGAGCAACTCCCTTCAGTTACAGGCGAAGGGGTTAAGTGCCCGCGTGTCAGCGTGGAATGATCGCCGTGGAAGTGGGGCTGGCAGAATGCGTTATCGGTGAGCACTTGTTTCCCGGGGCTGGCCCGGATGGTGCCGGGGCTGCGCGGCTCCTGTAGGCAGCTCTTGCGGAAGCCGATAGGCAGAATATCGGAGCCGGGGCTCCGGGGTCAGAGTCGAGCATGCGAGCCCCGGCTTCCTTGTTCTAATTACCCGCAGAGCAAAACATCCCGGCGCAGGGAGGGCGTGTGAACCGGCGCCGTATCTCGGGCTGCAGATCACACATCCTGCCGGTCCCTGACAGCGGGCTATCTGTGCTCTGCCTGGGTTCCTTCCATTCACCGGAGCCATTGTGTGCAGCAGGGCTGGGTCAGGAACTGCTCTCCCCTCTCACTGCTGACAGATACACGCCTGGCAATCAGCCTCTCGTTAACCAAGTCACGGCCGTGACGTCTTGGTGGCTCAACAGCCTGGCATGGAAGAGGTTAAGTGCAACTTTTGTACTGGGAGAGTAATTGGATCTCTCTGGTGTGGGCTTTAAGACACCAGTAGCCCTCACTCTTCTCTGCTATTTATAGACAGGGCTGGGTACTTTTTAGTATGTAACTAGGAGGCTATTAGTGTAACTACTACCCCAGCTGCTGCAGAACCTCATGGTATGTAGCTTCTTTGTGAATGATGGATACCTTAAGTGAGCCTTTGATTTTTTTAAGAGGTTGTGCAATGACTGTAGACATTGTAACCAATATTGTTGTATAATTGTTTGAATGGGGACAGTGACTGAGCGCTGCTTAAGTATATGCAGAAACCATTCTTCCATTGGATACAACACATCCCACAAATCTCAGCCTGCTATTAACTCCTACCCCAATTCCATAGCTAAATAGGAATGATTGACTTAGGATGTGCTTATTTTACTTTTAATATTTAGTCATAAAAGTATAAGGATGTGTGGCCCACTGATCTCCATCTGTAGACCCTTTATTGTCTGTCTGATCATCATAACTTCTATTTTATAATAAGAGGTGAGCGGTGCCTTAATATGTTAAACTTCACTGCTATAGGGCATAGCAACAGCACACATTCTGCTGGCACCCAAAGTGTTAAAACGTAGCAGTGGTAAACAAGAAACTGCAGCTGGGAGGTGTATAAATAGCATCTGTACTCTTTAATTGGTTTTGCAGAACCGATTCCAATATAAATCTCAAATCTTTGGAAATTCTTAGAAATATTAGATATTCTTTGGGGGGGGGGCTCTATCAGTATTTTATGTTGTTGTAAACCTAGTATGTATGTTTTTGAGCGTAGACATGTACTCCATTTAATGAATATAAATCACTTTAAAATACCTAGTTTATTTAGCATAGTTTTTTTTTGAAGACCCCATGTGTTTTAGTGATTTATTAAGAGTGAGGAGAGATTCAAAGAGCTGTTTATTTGCTCCACCTGGTGGATCCTGGAGTAAATGTATCCACAGAATGATCTGCATTCCACGCATTCCATCTCTAATAATCCACTGTGGGGGCTAAAAGGAAGAGATGTAATAGGAAGAGGTGATCTCTGTTCCATCTCTTTTACTTCACTATGCATTATGAAGGTCCATCTCCAGTGAGCTTCTGCTGCTTGTAACATGTATAGCTAAGCCAGTGAGATTTCCTCAGTCTTCATTGAATTATGCATCATCCAGGGCCAGGTCTGCCCCTCTTACTAAAGAAATTTACTAGCGTTGGCCTTTCATAATGAACAGTGAAGTCAAGGAGATGAAACCAAACTCTCATGTCAACTCTCAAAGTCAGGTCATGAACTATGGTGCATGGGCGGGCAGCATCCTCAGCTAATGGGGATGCTACCAGTCTTTTCTTCCTGTCTGATTTAAAACTACTGGGCAGAGTATGGCACCTTTAGATTGAGTGATTGGCATATTTGCAGTGATCCCTCTGCTCAGGTGGTCTCAGTGATGGGATGACAGCTATTGGCTATGATATAATTTCCAATACTGAATAGATACCAACGTGTTGCATAGCAAACATATTCCCCCCAGTATCTACAAAAGGACTGTCAATGTTTCAGCAAACACAGCTAATAATAGCCCATCATCTTGGCAGAAGAGGGCTATGAAACATTTCCTGGCCCACACATACATTGCATAGGCTTGGGGCAAGTCCTCAAGCTATGTGGTGGAAATGCCCTCATTTATTGATCAGTTCTCATTCTTTCTACAGTTCTAGAATGAGAGCTCATTAAAGTAGCTTCAACATAGAAAAATGCACATTTTATAATGGGGATAAGGACACATTGCTATGTAGTGCTCCAAGTAGTGCTCCAAATGACTCCCTGGCAATCAGACTGATTTGACTATGGATCAGTAGGTATTTTCTAGAGTAAATTCTGCAGGGAAAACAGTATCTCTTCCAATTCACTGCTGCATACGGTACTTCTATTCCAACAAAAGATAATTATTCACTAAATCCCTTTGAGCGCATGAAAGACTGTCACTGACATTTTATATCCATAGCAAATGGTACTGTAGTCATGATCCAACATCCCTACCATTCTTGCTGGGTTGGTTTAGATGTTCACTCTGTAATGGGTCCCTAACAGAAGGTAAAGTTTGGAAAACATATCCTCTCTGTGCAGGGGATTTGGAGACCTTTTGTATTGTCTTAAAAATGCCATTCATGTTACTCATTAGCATTTATTGTTGCAAGCATACAAGCAGAAAATGTGAAATTGGTATGTCATGAATAGCTCTACAGAGCTCTAGAGCTCTGAGATACTGCTTGCAGTGTGGTGTGGAGCAGGCACTGGGTAGGGACTGTCCAGATGGCAGCCAGCACACAGCAGAGATGCAGTTTTTTTGGTCTCTGTTGATGAGGAGTGGAAGATTCACTGGAGCATATGGGATTACCCTTGCATTTTAACAAAACCAACTCACCATCAGTCAAATGGAAAGAGTCATTGACATTAAAACAAAGGCTTTCCAATAAAATGTTGGAAATCCTGTTCAATGAATATAGTGCCTTTAAATGCTACACCCTCCCCCTTGAAAACGAACTCAGGGTACCAGCTAAGATGATGCAAATTGTACCGGTAATTACACTGCTTTTCTTGTTTAAATAATACAAGAATTATAATTCTCTTGATGAACACACACTCACCCCAGAGCATGTACATATATATAACAAATCATGTATTTGTAGAAGAGTTCTATTAATGGAGCCACTTATATGGAAGTATTAATGATTGTATTGTTATAACATCCTTTTGTATTATTATAATGTATTACTTTATTACTATACTGGGTTTATGACTTGCCCTAACCTGTAGGTTTCATATATAATATTTTTTTAAATATAATAATTACAAAAATAATGTATATTAATAATTAATGTGCTATCTACCAATAGATTGCTTTTCCAAGTAGATTATGTGTAACGAAGGTGCTCATTTATTGGGGTCTTTTGGTGACTTAACCCTTTTGCCCTAGGGGCAAATAAATGTTACTTTCTCTTTATGATGTTAGATCCCAACCAGGTTGAGTGTCCTTACGCAGTAATTAATGCATTATACCATTGCAATGCTGGAATGCAGGACAGCCTCCAAAAATCCAGAAATGTGCCTTCCCACCCATACATCTCCCACATTAGGTGGGTTTGTCCTAGCAGTGGGATACTCTAAGAAAACGCTAATAGCTTCCAGCTAGGTGGAAAATTTGAGAGTGAACAGAAATGTAGGACATTTAAATTTCAAAGACCTGCAATTTGCCTCTACTTGATTTGCTAGCTCCAACCAGAAAAGATAATTTTCCAGTGTGCCAGCATCAATTGTTGCCAGTGGTCTGAGAGTGACACTTAGGGAATTGTGGACATTACCAGATCCGCCCTTCCAAGCTGGTGCCCCCTAAGCCCACCCTCAGAAGAGGCTCTGCTGGTCATTCATCAAGGATAGTTGGCTGATCGTTGAGAACCTCCCCATTCAGTTTATCAAGTCTTGCACATAGAAAGGCAGAAATAAAAGTCTTTTTCAGCTTTGTTAAAGCTAAAATGTGCCATTTAAGCCCATTTGCCAGTGGTTTTCACTGTGTTAATGCAACCTTGCTTAAATGAGTGCTTTTATTTGTTGAGTTAGAATATCCTAAACTATTATTTCTCTTGTATTGAATAGATTGTGGCAGACCAGAACAGATGGGGTAGAAAAAGTATTTGGTCGGGTGTATTGCTTGCAATTAGGATCAATCAGGTGTCGGTTTCTTTGTGAATGGACTCACTTAATACCCACTGTGAGAAGTTATGAATTCCCAATCTATCCACCACAGTGGGGTTTATAAGCTGAAGGGCCAGTTAGTCAGACCATAAGCCCCCTTACTATCACTCCAGACCCTTCAGATGCATTTTAATAGTCTCCCAGACCCTTCTGGTAAGTTTTATTTGTACACATTTCCACCTCGAGTCCACTATGTAATGCTATTGGATGATAGTATGGTCTCTTTAGCACTTGGCTTGTGTCTGCAAAGAACTTAAAGGGTTCATTATGATGCTTTTAAGATGTATATCAAAAAGCCTCTTGATACCTTTCCTCTTCCCATTTACACACAGCACTGTATTAATCCTGCTACATTCTTTATTCTCTTTACTCTCTTATATACATCTGGGCTTGGGTTACATCTTGGATTTCAATTCTCATCCATCCTGGTCATTATCTATGCATCCTAAAGCAGACACGCTTTGGCCTTTCTAATACATTTTTAAATGATGCATAGTGTTATAGCTGCTGTGTAAAAAGAAATACATAAATTATATATATATACTATATATATATATATATATATTATATATAATATATATATATATGTATCAATTACAACTATAAGACCAGCCAACCTTTTCAAGTGTCAATAGGGGGACATTTAAAGCGGTAAGAAAGAAAGAAAGTAAAAAAGAGAACAGAAGGAAAAAAGAAAGAAAGAAAGAAAGAAAGAAAGAAAGAAGGAAAAAGAAAGAAAGGAAAGAGAAAGAAAATATGTATGTAAGTCCCTGGATAATTACAAAATGAAGTGGTCTCCCTTAGTCCTGTACCTTGTCTAACCCTTTCCAGATCCAGGCTCAAGGTGACAATCCCCAGAGATCCTGTTTCTTGTTGCTGTAGATCAATTTAAAGTGGCAATTACTCCAGTCAGATAACAGCTTTAAATGCCTTTTTACGCAAGTAAATAGATGCATAATGAGCACAAAGGGTAGTGTATTATTATTATTGTGTGCATAAAAAAGATTTTAGAGAGAAAACTTGCTTTTTTTTGCTTTCTATCTTGACTTTGTTGCATCACAGCCATTATATCCTGCGCAGGGTGACGTATAGGGGTAACATTTGTTGCAAGTTGATACATTGTTTCCAGATCACTTCGTGATTTGATATTTGAGTGTCGGAAGGAGCTGTGTACATGGAGCTGTGTGACAGGCAAAGATGCCTCTTCTATAAGACATGGTGGGAGGAGGGGACATTTGTCACCGTTTAAACACATAGATCTCATTATATAGCAAGGCAGGGCTCAAATTGACATCAGCTTAATGCTCAGTTAACTTGCTAGGCTGCAAGCAAGAGAGAGAGAGAGAGGTCTCCATGAAGAAGTAGCACGGGCTTGAAATAGTTAAAAACACTGTGCAATGCTGAAAGGTCTGCAAAGGGACCTCCTGGATATCTGGAATATAATAATTGCTTCATCTCTCCCTGCCTGAAACATATACTGGGGAAGGCACTTTGAAGGCAGACAGTGTGTGATCTTCATGTGTTCAGAAGCTGCTCTACAGAGACACCAGGAAGGTTCTCCAAGGGTTATGTTCAAGGAGAGACTTTTAAGCAGCAGCTATTTTCCTGGAGTTTGACGTTTTGTGTAAACCTGAGCTTACCCCATAAGACATGCTTGTCAGGCATATGTTTCTCCTATGAGGTAAGGATCTTATACAAAGGACTAAAGAGGGACTGCTGGGAAGAAAATAGCCAGCCTTAGATAAAGCAATGTAACAAAGGCATGCAGCTTCATGTATCACGGTGTCCATTAAAGCTTATTAGGGAAGAGTGCATTGAATCCAGCCAGGCATATGTTATTCACTGGAAGGGTAAACATTTAAAGGAGGGGGTACAACATTCAGAGGCAGCAAGGGAGGGGGTGATTGTTAAGCTTTGAAAAAAGGAATATTTTGTTTTCATCTCCTATGGATCAAAATGCAAAGGCAAATTGTACACTGCAAATGTTTGGAGCATCTAAACGCAGCAGCCACAGGGAGATGTGGGGAAAATAAGCTCTTTTTGCTTTTAGTAGGGGGGGTTGACAAAGGCACTGCTATGGAGAGACAAACTCTGGCATAATTAACTGCTGGAGATTGCAGCTCTCATCACGCTGAGCCAGGGAGCAGATGAAGTGCCAGCATCAGGATACTTTTTAAGTGCGATCTGTGGTGTGTGACGTTTATATACGTGGACTAAAATTTAGCAGCTAGATTTTTTTTTGTGTTAATGGTGATTTGTAATAATACCAGACAAAGTCGGGCTGGAGAGATAGGCTCGGGGAAGGAGCTGATTCACTGAATTGGGAGCAGTTCTTGTGAAAGCGTTGGATGGAGTGAGACGAGTCAGCAGCAGGAACCTGGGCTTGTGATCAGTGGCACTCACATCCCTGTCATTGTTCTGCCTGAAGACACAGGGCTAGGTTCAAGGCCACATGTGCTCCTGTCATCATTCACATTTCTGCTCCAAGTGCAATACGGAGTGTCAGCTCTCCATCTGTCTGCGTCTAGCATCCTGCCTGCAGCTCCAGAGCCCATGGCCAGCAGCCCACACTAAGCCCTGACACCGGGACCAGACCAGGGAGCTCTGCCTTGTGATCTATGCCTGATCAGGATGCCTGGTAAGAACCCATGCCCTGTTCCTTTTGGAGGATGCTGTTACTTGCAATGTAGTCCCCTCTCCAGATCTAATGTGGCTCTACATAGTTTAACACAGGATAGGCTGGCAGACTGGATGCAGATAATATAGAAAATATATATTTGTACTAGGAGACAAGAAAATATGTCATCATCTATCTAGCTAAACATCTATGCAATGTTTATTTATATTGTCCTTTTCCTTTTACAATATGTACTTTCCTACAAACACACATTATATATATATATATATATACACATACACACATATAAGACTATTATATTTATATATATATATATATATATATACAGTATATTTATATTATTATTTATTGTTTTATACAGCGCCATCAAATTCCGTAGCACTGTACAATATACAGTGTTTATGTATATGTGTATATATAAATTTAGAAATACATTATATATATACATATATATATATATTGTATATATATATGATGTGTTGTGTCTGTATATATATATATTTGTGTGTGTCTGTATATATATATATATATATATATATCTATATCTATATATAATCTGTATTTGTTTAAGCACACATATATTTTGCATGGTATTTGGATTCAGCCTATTCTATTGAAATCATTATAGTTCTTTCAACCAAACTGCTATCCATTTTCTTTAAATATAGCCTTCCTCACTCCAGCTGGAATTTTACTTTTAATTTGGACCAAAAGGAAACACTACAATATCTGCAGAACTACTTACACTTTAAACTGCGGCTGGGAATGATTTTTTCTTTTTCCTTTTTCCTTTTTTTTTTTTTCCCTTCATGTCAAATATGCAGAAGAAAATATTAATCTTGGATGTGGGTCCAGTCCCCAATTTAAGATCAAGTGCCAGGGAAAACACATCTGGAGAAATCCAATGGAAGAAAAAGGCAGGGGTCTGTGTGCGCCGGGGTTATATGTCATAGGGAAAAAAGAGTCGGTCGTGTGGACCCCTTACACTTTTAGCGAGGCCTCATTGCACTGAGAGTGTATTGAGAGTGCAGAAAGGGTGGTGGGGGGCTTCGCACACACTTGGCTGACATAGTGGATTCTCTGTTTTATTTTAGTAGGGCACTGATTCATTTTTTTTTTTTTTTGGTCAAAGAGCCTGTATGCAAACCACAGATGGTGTTTTGAAACATTATCTGGTTACCAGCTTGTTGCAGCCACATTTGCAAAATTATTGCCAGTTGTTTACCTTGTGCCCTTTCTTTGGGTTGATCTGTGGTCAATGCGTTGGGCTGATATGTTTATTCTTAGTGTTAATTAGGCCTACAATTGTAAAGGATTTTTTTAAAAAAAAATGTTGTATGGGTAAAAACATCATTGTGTTTTGAGGCCTAGAAGGCTAACCTATTAACTTCTGGAAAATGCAGGTCAAAGGGCTTTAATATTCACATATTCCAACACACACACACTCACACACGCGTGCACACATACACAACATAAATAATTAAACACCAATGCTCATATAAACTTGAGAAGATTAATTATTCAAACGGCTCTGTTGTTACATTTGCATCTTGAAATAAATAGTGAGGATACAGTTGTTAATATTTAACCATGTACGTAAGCATCAGCTTGAATGGAATCTTGGGGGGCGGGGGTGTAAAAGTACTCATTGCATATCCTCTGTTTTTAATTTATTTCATACATTTTTAAATATCGCTAGATTTACTGATTTTACTCGTTCTTGTAATTGAATTTGTCATCAGTATTTATATGGCGTTCCGAGTTAAACAGGCTGAAATTATTATGGTCGTTCTCTAAAAGTAGTAGCAGGCACTAGTGTTTTCAAATGTTTGCTTTGAGTGCCAGGAAAGCTTGCACTTGGAAACCGAGAATGCATTCACAGCTGTGACTATGAGCATGTGCCAAAATAGGGATACTTGAGCAATTTTGACACTTGGTTATTTTTGACACCCATCTGTACTTCTTTTTTTTTTCCACTCTCCGATAGGATGAACTCTCAATCTGCTCACGACATATTTCAAACATTTCATACATGAATTTTTATGAAATTATTAATGTCATCCTTATGAATTTTGATTATACAACATTTTTGCCTAGCAAAAATACCCACACATATTTACTCACAAAACCAATATTTACTTAAATGAAATACCTAGTTTATGAACTATGATTTAATTCAAAAAATGCTATAACCTTAAAAATTACCAGCATGATACTAGGTTCTGTCATATGGAACTGTATATTGAAATCTATATATTAAGTGGTATGTAAACAATTTTTGGGGATTTGGGGACAATGAAGTAATTAGAGTGTAGCTTATGTAGGCTAAAATAGAGTGTATCACGTGTTAACACTATCAGTGCCAGAAGATTAGCATCTGCTCATATTTTGCTAATTATACTATCTTGTGAGAGTCGAACAAAATAAATAAAATATATATATATATATATATATATATATATTATATAATATATATATATATATATATATATCTGAAACTGAGTTCTTCTGCATCCCATGAGTTAATTGTATGCAAATCCAGCTAAATCCATAGAAAAGTCTGGAAACACAAGATGAATTTTAAGCACTGCTGCTGACACTTGAATAGTTAAAACTCGAATTGTTAAAATATAAAGTTTCTGTTAGTAATGATTAAAAGCGAACATGCATGACAAGGCCATTCCTGTCTGTGGCCAATGGATCACACAAAAGGACATTGATTTCTGAAAGTCTGGGAAGAAACCCTGTCTCCATCCTGTTAGTGGCAATGGAAGGGGGTAGGTTACTTACAAACTCATTCGACATAACGTAGAACACATTGGAACATGTGTTCCAAAATGACTACAACATTTTTTTTTGGCAATGAATTCATGCAAAGGAATTTCATTTCTCTTCTAGATTTGTGTTTTTTTGTGCAATTTCCCTATTTTGCGATGCGTTAAAACAAAATGGCCAATTTTCAAGAGCTTGGAACCACAGTAAAATGCTGTGAGAAGCATCACAAATATTTAACATTTTCATTCACAGTAGTAGAAGAGGTGAAATGATGCCAGTAGAATAAAATTTTACATCTAGCGAGAAATATTCTTGTTCGGTGTTTAGTGGCGTGAAGAGATTATAGAAACAGAACATAAATCAGGTCTGGAATAAAAGGCAATACATAAGCACCTAGAAAACAAAATTCTGAAATAGATTTCATGCCATTTTCAAGATACGATGATTGTGTTATTTGTGGCAGGGAATTCCAATAACTGTTAGTTTATTTAGATTATAGATATTTTTATGTGGACGTCTCTGTATCCTTTAAACAATAGATAAAGGTTGTTGTCATCTGGTCGCAAGTCAGCGATTCTTGATGTGGAAATAAAATGTTAATCCCTTTTCAGAGCTCTAAGTTCTATATAAATGCAGGCTAATAAAAACTAAGTGATAAACTGTATGCTGAAGACAGGCCTCTGTTTTGGAGAGACTTCTTGAACCCTATTAGTTAGGCTGAGTAGCATCAAAGAGCCAACAGAAATTCGTTAGCCATAACACGCTTCTTAGAAGCCATTAACATGTGGTAAAAACATCCTTCTTTTCAAACATATACTAATATCTGAGATATCCATCTGTTCCAGCATATTAATATTGTCACATTAGCACTAATATCTAGGATAACCATTTTTTAAAATAAATCTCATTTAAGAGGCGTTGCAAACCAGAATGTCAAATATATTATACATGTCTCATTTAAATACCTTTCTAGTTGGTTACTGAAACCACATGGACAAAAGTGGCTCTGACGGTTTCCATATTCATTAGAGTTTGATAAGATAATCAGTATCATCTAGGCCTTTGGAGTATCTATACAGAGTATGCTATATAGTACATGCTGGATAAAGCTAACATTCATTATTAACAACTAATAATAAGATAAAGAAGATAAAAAGGGTGCAGGTTACAAAGATACCTAAATTATGGCAGAATTCAAGAATTAGAGGAACAAAACTGCTATGATAAAGATTAGCCAACACTTCAGACTTTAGTGAGGTCTCGGGTTTACAGCTAAAAAATAATAAGGTTCTACTAAGTTTATCTGAACCCATCCCAAGATCACTTGTTATGTTAAGGGGACCTGCCGACCATAATCCAGTTGAAATAATTCCTCCACAAATAATTATGATCATTGTTGACTATTAGCAAAATAATAGATTGGAGTTTTCTTTTTTAATTTTTTATGTTTATTTATTTATTTAGTACCAACAAAAAAAAAACTCCAAGGAACATAACTGATTTTTTTTGGATTGGAATTGCTACCACCATGAACTAGAGCTTAAATGCTTTGGTTTTCCATTAATATCCAATGTATTTCCATAAAAAAAAATATTCTACATGTTATGTCACGTGTGAGTTATTAGGAGATGGAGAAACAAATTAGGAAAGGCTGCTGATTTAATTGACTATAGCAGAATATATTCGATACATCTTTGAGTAGTGTTTATTCTCCAAGACTCATACGAAAACAGTACAGGTCTATCGACTTTGGTTTAGAAGTATCTAGAAACAGATGTTGGCCCTTAGAGGCCGATATTGCCTGTGGCTGCATTGAAGTCTGTTTCCATAAAAGGACAGTCGGTTATCAGTCAACATGGGCCAGCAATAATAACCTTCTTTAGATGATGTCCTGGTGTTAGGTCAGACCACCCTTCCTATGCTCCTGGTCTCCAGATGTGTTTGGAACATTTCCTATTTTAAAGTTCATGTTTCAAAAATGGATTTGTTTGTAGAATCTGGTTTTACTTAAGACATCTCTATCACGGAGCACATTTCATAAATTACCCACATATTTTTCTTAGCAGAGAACTTAACTGACTGTAATTTTTAACACATGGCCAGATCATGTGAAATTTTCAGTACACTTGCGCATAAGTTTTAAGATGGTCCCAGTAGGAATGAGCCACCATCCCTCAGCCAGACCCTGCTTTTTAATAGCATATCTGGATTTTCCATTTAGTCAGGCAATATATCAAGGGGCTTGTAGTGAATTAAAATAGTACATTGCTTATTGTAAACTTTATCGTCTGCTAGAAAATGATTTGGCAGTTAATGCCACTGTGTTTAAAGCTGTTTTTGTTTTCAGTATAACTCCATGCAAGTGATATTTTGCTTGAAAAGTACAGAAAACAATTCACAGCAAATGTTAGACGTTGTGGTAATTGAATGTTTGGCTATCTCCCTTCTTTTCGGAATAGAGACATGCTAATGTAGAAGTCTCACACATCTGTCTCATAAAGGGTTACGTATAATGACCAATTCTGGGTCAAGTGTGACAATCGCTATAGCAACCAATGGACTGTTTTTGCTGATAGCTCTCCATTTACCACATGACACCAGAATTGCTGACTACATTAACCTGCTATTGACTATTTTCATCGATAAAACAAAGGTCCCTGTGGTCCTTGCAGTGGAGGGGGCATTCATGTGCCGGTAACCCAGTGGCTTCTTGAGGCACCAGCAAATCCTTTGATATTGCATGGCACTAATGACTTTTGCTGGTAAAACATTTTCTAATTATTTATACCTGTGTGTGGCTTATTGAACCTCAGTTTTATCCGGTCCGGTTGCACATTTTCAACACTCTTGAGACAGCAAACACAATAACAACGAGGAGGCCCCTCAACACAGCTTGCATGGCCACCACAACAGCTTGGGTTATGCCTCTGACTCTTTTATCCTACAGATAGTGATGGCAACATGTGAAAAATCGAAACATAAACATACAAACACGCAATTTTAGGGATGATAAGAACCATTCAGCCCATCTAGACTGCCCATTTACATTTGCTCTTCTTTTTGTGAAACAGGGTTGTATTATTATGGATAATGTTAGAGAGGAGTGCCCACTATGAAATTATCTGTCAAGGGTCCATCAGTGCACTAAGACAGATTGGGGGATATGTGCAAACAGCAGTTTCGAAAGTATTCGTTAAAAGTAATGCAATTACCATAGCAACCAGTAGGATGTCCCTACGGCTTCTGCTTCTTTTTTCATTTTTAACCTTGGTTTCTCTGTGTATATATATATCCAAAGACTGCTCATACGTTAAAACAATATGTGATAACAAAAATAATTGGATTTCTGTATCTCACCAATGACCTACTAATGATACAGATAAAGTCCGTACGTCTGTACTCTAGTGCTATTCATTGGAAGTCATTTTCTTCCGGATCCCGTATCCTCGGATGAGTTCACCCTATTTCAGCCTTCATTTGATTCACAAGGATAAGAAATACAATGTGCTTGATAATAAGCTCAGTCATTCCAATAAAGTTTATTTCACTTGAATCACTGCTGGACTCTAAGAAAAGTTAATTATATTTTGTCGTCCCCCCCTCGTCACCCCAGGAGCAGGCCCACAATTATAGTTTCTTCTACGTTGGTCTCAACCCTTTTAATGGTTTAGCTGAAATATGTAATGGAAATTCAGGAAATGACTGCATTGTACTGAATTACAGATTATGTTGTAATTTATATGAAATTGTGTATTCATATTGTCAATACCAATCAATATCACTGTTGTCTGGTTTTTTTTTTTTGTAACGTGGAGCCCCCCCCCCGATACTATTCAGTAACCTTTTCTGTTGGGGGTCTTTAACAACCACAGCTTTGTGGCTACTTAACAGGGGTAGACAGTGTCAGCGACCAGGCTTGTTGAAGCCCATGGTGCATGTCCATGTCCATCACAGGGCCGGTTGCTGCCTAGTCGTGATTATGGGTTTGCGGTGGAAGCTGTTGTGTTATAATGTTCAGTTATAATGAATATTCCGCAACATCTGTGTTGAGGACACTGAAATCCCTAATATGTGAAAGGTCCAATGTTAATTTTGTAAATGCTGCTCCCCATACCTAATCGCTGAAAAAAAGGCTAAACATGGCACACTTTAACTACATAAAAAGTAAGCATTTTTACCTATGTCAACTTTTTAGATATAGGCCTTATTGAATTCAATCCACTGAAATGGCGTGACTAACCAAAAACAAAATCTGCATAATGATTGACAGAACAATAGGAATTTTTGTTAAGCCAATCCATAAAATGGAAGCAATTTGCAGACACATTGAGTTCTTTACTCTATAGTCCATTAGCCACGTGCCCACGCTGCTTAGGGAGAAACATAGCTCTGTTTATCTGGTAGCATTATCTGCGTGTATTTGTATCCAATGTCTAACACCACGTATAAAGTGGACCGTAATTATGTTCAAATCATCTTTCTCATGTTTATTACCACTAATCCACTTGGAGGATATTTATTGGAAAAAAAAAGGCATTAGTGATCTGGATCTCTATTGACTCCTCCTGCAGCCTGCCAACTACATCCAACTGTGTTTCCAAAGCCTTTTGGCATCCATGGATTAAGCTGAGATGATTACTTGCCAACCAGATGTTTAAAGAATCATAACGCATTCATCTCTTGCGAAAAACTCAGGAGACACCAGTGCATTTATTACGAATCCAGAATTCCTACTGTACATAGGAATTAACACTATGTACTTCGATCAGCCATTCGACATTTTGGCTGCAAATGCATTGCGGAATAGGGTTTTAATCGGTTTTAAAAGTCCTGTCATTTATTTAAATGCAATTGTTGCATATTTTTTTTTTTCTATGAAGTGTGGTTGATTGTTCTGATTTTTTATTCAGTATTTGGTAATTTTTTACATGAATGTAATATTTAAGCAAATTTCGACATCAGATGTTGTTAGCATTGTTATACATAAAGCTTGTTTTTTTTTTCTACATTTCTTACATATTTTCAAAATGTTGTTAACGCAATATTGACCAGGGATATTGTTTATAATGTAGGAAAATATTTGTGTAAATTATCCAATACTGTAAAAGGACAAAATGATTTTAGGTTTGCGGTAGTTGTTTCCAAAAGATATTTGCGATATTTGACATATTATATAAGCTACTTAGATTTAAAAAAAATATTCACCGATAAAAGTTGACATTCAGATAGTCCTTACCTTACATTGGATGGCTGGCTGGATCACAAGGACAGTGATAAATATTTTATCAAAGTGGATCCATACACAGAATTACAAATCTGGCGGAATCTATGGTTCTATCATACCAACTCTTAGAATTATAGCATTAAACTCATGTGATTTGTATATTACTTTGTACATTAGGGTTGTGCTATGAAATTTTGGCTATTGAGTTGTGGCTATTGAGTATGGTTCAGTCTGTCTTCTTTGTATATATATAATCTACTGCGAGTCACCTATAGGATTTTAATGATTCCAAAAGAAGTCATATTAAAATATTAGGTAAAACATAGACTTCATATTAAAACATGCATTTTATATACATACCCGAATATTCTAGCCACAAAAATAAAAACATTTAGAACGCAACTAACCTTGTAGTATCAGCAAGATCAATTAACATTACAATAGTCATACTGAATAGTTTTGATGGAATACTAAAATTATACATTATAGCCCTGATTCTTTCCTCTGACCTGCAGTGCTTTTGTTCTTACTAGAGATGAACAGATCAGATCTGAGCCACCATATGGGGCAACATTATAATCCGATACAAGCTGTTGGAGCTCTTGTTTTAAAGGAAAATAATCATGAAAAATTCCCTTTATTTAATCTGGTATACAATGCCCACAACGGTCATCATCTTACAATAACACAATGGCAGCTCATTTGTTAATGTGCCATTTAATCTTACTTTGCCAAGACAGTTTTTTTTTCTTTGTCTGAGCTTTGTCAATGGGCGATTCCATGCACGCCTGTCCTCCAAAAGCCTTTGCGGTTGTGCGTAGACTTCTGTAATTCCAAATGAATTTATATAGAGCAATGGAATTTATGTAAAATGCACAATAGAGATATTTGTATGATGTCATCTCGCTAAACTGAGTGCAAATTTGATTCATGTTCATTATTGTGAGTTGGACATTGAATGAAAATTACACTTGTAGCCTAAAACAGTAAGATTGCTTTTATAGGGCATGTGGTCTACAACAGAGTGTTATAATATTTACAATGTGAGGTGTTAAATAAATATGAAACTTTATAATATTAGTGATTTCCTGGTTTGCGTCTTGTTATGTCTACTAGGAAAGCAAGATGGTTATAGCCTTATTATGTATTTATATGAATAGTGAGCCCATATCTCAAGTAAAGACTTCAAATTCCTTATTGTACCCTTGATATTTGGCTCATGCGTGTTTAGATTATTAAAACTATTTTTATATTTATAAAACATGTAAGCATGCTAAACAATTAAGTAAACAATAAAGAGTTTAGTTTAGGTTTAGCTCTGTGTTGCATTGAAACCTTTCTGCCCTCCATGATGCATTTTCATAAGGGTGCCTTGGTAAATGAGCCACCTGACCACCTTACAAATGGGGTTTGCTAAAATAAAGGAGAATTACAATTATGGTTTGGATCACATTTGGTTATTGCATTTCTTTAAGCCTCTGATCTGGGGTTCACATTATCCTTGTTATTACATGCCTCTGGAATTCTATACCGATACCTGCTTAAATAACGACTATTCAAAAGTTCAGATATTACTTTCAAATAGCATGTAAAGTGAAACCACAAATGAATGTTTATCACATATATTTAGAAGCAAAGTTGTCTTCATTATTGGCACTATGTGGTGCTTGTATGCTGAAACATTTTTGGTGCCTTTGCACCTTGCAATTCCAAATACGGCCACAGAGGGCGCAGAGCATGTTCAGACAGCATTTATACCATGACCAGATCATTTCTAAGATGTTTTGATGTACATTGAGCTCAGTTTCCTGGTGATTGTTTGTGCTGTGTGGTGCAACACAAATATAGTTTGCCTAGGGGTGACCCATGGGCCAACCCTGGTATGATATATCCCAGATTTCAAGTAGTTATTCTTCTTGAACAGTTTGAATAGAAAACTGGGGAAACAGGCCAATCATGTATATTTTTTTTATATAACAGAAAAAAGTGCTATTTATGATTATTATTAATATTGATTAATTTATTTGTTTATCAGGGTTTCCTGCCATACAATTGTTTCGTTATAATGAGCCAAAATTCTTAAATAGCTTTACTGCCCCTTATTTAAATTCAAATACAAAGAGCTAATTGGAAATAGCGCATGCCTACTGCTTTAATTGCGATACTTTGTTATGTAATATTTATTGAAAGTATAAATGAATCACCCAAATGAACCATAAATTACAAAAAAAAATGAAACCCCGGAAGCAGCCACGTTCACAAAAATTATGACCTATCTCCAGTACAATTTCCCCCTCTCTAATTTTGCTGTTGGTCAATAAATATAAACTGCTACAATAAATAAGAGAACAATAAGGAGCAAATCATAAAATACCAGAAATATATTGTATTAAATATTGGGTTTGTCATTAAAGGTATGCCTCTGTATATATAATTTTTAGTGATTTAATAACCTCTTCTCTGCTGGAAGGATTTATAAAACCTTTTTGTATTCTCAATAAGACACCCAGCGTTCTTGTGCCCTGCAGCTGGCTCATTAGCGTAAAATTGCCAATTTATTTTTTTCAAAATAGCAGCTATTTCGGTGACACCAGCAAGCAGGTGGTGAATTGTTTACATTCTCTCTGCAGAATTACATTGTATCACTGGAGCCTGTCTAAAATCAATAATATTATTTCTTAACACACACATACCGTTTTCTGAATCCGATGTACAGATTCAAATAATTGCTGATTGAAGATACTAGAGAAGCGCAGCGATAATATTGTAAACCATTGCCGACCGAACTGAAATTGAAACAGGATTTTAAGAAAAAATAAACATCAGAAATTCTATTGGTTATCAAGAAGCTGACGGAAAAGCCTTTCATGTTGTGAGATGGGGATTTATTTACTGATACTGTGTGTATATATATTTATATATATATATGAGATACTCATGTACATATATATATTTATATATATATATATATATATGAGAGATACTTGTATACATATATTTTATATTTATACTCCTATAAATATATATATACCGGTATATATTATACATAATATTTTATATATATATATATATATATATATATAAATATACCATTATTTTAGCCATAATTTTGTTATCCCATTATTGGCACTGAGTTCCTGCTAACTGCCAAGGATGATAGGACTTGCCGTCCAGCGATAAGTGGAACGCTCAGCTTCAGCGTGACATTTGCTGGCATTACGTGCGTGTCGGTTTTCCGTCTGATGTCTGTGTGTCTAGTGTCCATTGTGTGTGCGCTGACATTGCATGGCACTGTGCCTGGCACCACCTGGCAGAGAGCGGTTTACCCCGGAGATAGGAGCGGCGCCCGGGATGCAGGTGATGGAATGCTACAGAATGTGCAAGTCTGGGGACATAAGCAAAGGATTGCAGCTAAAAAACACCGAGCAGAGGCATTAATACATCTTCCTAAGGTTTGATTGGACATGTACTGCCTACTGTTCCATCTGGTGCTTATGATAGCACGGTGTATTAGCAGGGCTGCCAGTTCATAATGTATTCAGGGCAGGAACGCTTCTCTTGCATACCAATTGAGGCATCTTCCCTCTGAATGCTGCCTTTGAATTTCAATGATCATTCTTCCTACAGCGCAATGACTGAACTCAGCATCTTGTTCATAAGATAAACACCTACAGCTTTGTGTTTCCTAAAGAATTTGGAAGCTTCATTTTTTTTTTAATTTTTTTTTTATTATTTGCGCTTCTCAGCAGATGTCATTTGTATTTGATTTTTGTTTTAGCGTTTTCTTGGCTTTTAAATCAATGCCTGAACGATTGAAAACAATTAAACACGCCTTGCTTAGATTTGCTTAATATCACTATGTATTCCTGGGAAGCAAGGTTGGTGCCAGGGCATTAAAGATTTCAGTGCCAAAAATGTGGGCAGCCCATTATTGTATATTTAGATAATGTACTCCGTCTTTGTGACTCGAATAAATATACATAATATAGGCGGGTATATATATATATATATCATTAATAGCAATATACTTGTATAGGTCATTTATATGTTTGTTAGGGTGTGCTTCCCTTTTTGAATATATATATATATATATATATATATATTCTCTTCTTTAACACGATTATTCTGAAGCACACGTCAATTTGCTGTTAAGAAATTGACTGTGATACCAACATGTGCAGAGATAATTGGGGGTCATTTTCTATTTCAGATCAAAATGGTAAAGTGAACACAGAGTTATGTTAGATATTCTAACTATTAATCCTTCCACTCTCGCTGGGGCCCACGCTGGTTTAAAAGGCTTTAATCTGGGATCTTGAGATTTAACGCTTTAAGTGCCAGAGAGGTGAACAGGGCTGCCTGCCTTCCAACGTGGGGTATGTCTCGTAAGAGTTACAGAGTGAGGATGGGGCTTGTTGTATGTCACCATCATAACACAGTAATCACCAGGCACACGCACTTTTTGTAATTGATGGGAAACATCTGGATGATGTTTTATTAGTATCCTCCACGAGAAGCACGAATGTACAGCGGCAGGGCTCTCCCCACTGAACGTCGCATTTCTGTAAACATAAAAAAAGGCTATTTTCATCCCGATGGAGTAGGGGCAACTATCTATACCTTGTTTAGCATGCGTCCCGTTTTCAGTTTAGCTTCATCTCGCTGCTTATTGTGAATTTAAATTCTAATGTGTCCTGGGTGCTGAAACACCTAAATGTCATCCTCCAGGAAGCAGTGGAGATGTATTACAATGAATGATAACAACGTCATGTCGTCTGCAGTTTATGTCCTGGAAGGGCTTTTAAATATGTCAAGCCACTTTTAACCATTTCATTACCAGAGACCTGTGCAAGACCCTAGTATTGCTGTTTATTGCAATATATACCGGTATATATATATATATATATATATATATATATATATATATATATATATATATATATTTAGCGCCAGCAGATTTGGTAGCATTATTACAGTGAAAATATTTAACAAAGACATTTTAAAATGTTCTCGAAAGCTTAATGAATATTATATCCAGTCGTGTGATATTGCGTGTATTCTGGTTCTAAAATTATTACGGCAACTGCATACTTACAGCGTTCCACAACATAGTGTTAATAAATCTCAGAAATAGGATTAGGGGTTTATTCACCAAAAACACTAACTTCCCTAATGTAAAAGAAAAAGACATCTGTGTTAACGAAGGAGACTCATTCAGCTTAGAAAAGTGCTATGTGTACATAAGGACTTTTACTACCCCAAAACATCGAATGTAGTAAAACATAAATTTGTTACGTATTGGACCTACACATCTTGTTTACGATTAAAATGATGATATCTTATTTTCTGAGAATCCTGGGAAACTGCGATATTAAGAGCTCACCTTTAAAACCCAACATTCTGCCCGGGCCCCTTTTTTTGTCTTCTACCGCTGGATTTGTAAGCCTCAGAACGGTCAGCTTTTGGTTTATAGGAGCCTTCGGCTAACGTTTTTAGTGGTCTTGTCTACAATAAAAACTCCCGCTCATTTAATTACGTCTTCCACGTTAAGTTGCTGATTGTTGATCAGATCTTTGTAAGGGTGGGCGAGGAGACGGGAGATAATCTCAGAACGGAATTTCCATACTAAATTTATTCAAAGCAATTACACTGATTGTCGGTACAAGCTATAGGTAGGTTCATTTAACGTAAAGCTGTGCGAGTGATAGTTACCCTTTAAAGTATTCATATTAAGCTATAGCCAAACAAAATGGATAACAAATTCCATAAAGACACTTACGTGTTAATTCAAGAACCAGCACATTCTCTAATATCTGGTTAATTTGCCCACAAACCAGTCCTGGGTGAAAGTTTATATACATTGGACTCATTCAGAGAGCAGTGTTTATAGCCTAATGCGCGGCAATCATATTAAGATATAGATATAAGGTCTTTAAATAATTGATTTCTTAACTTGGCGCATATCCATAAAAGACATAACAGTCAAGTAACTATACTCAAGATATCCCATAAGATCGTTGGTGATAAGCTTATTAAAACCCTTTGAATACCAAAACGTGCACATTTGGTAAGCATAACGATTTAACTCTATGAGGCCCTGCACTCTGCCGTCCAGCACCAAAAAAAGCTGAAAGGCTATTTAACTCCATAGCACTAATGGTAACTAACTAGTTGGTTTTAGCGGCTGTGACAAGCTATACATAGTAACATAGCACATTAAGCTGAATAAATACGACCATCTATACTATTGTTGTTCATGTACGTTCAGCTGGTAGTCCAGGGTCCTGCCGTGTTTTACTGAAAAGCATAGAAATTAGTTTTACTCCATCAATAATTTAACAGGTAATGCTTCAGACAGAGTTTTTGTACTTTACTTTATGTAGAAATATATATGAGATCTTTAGCCCTGAGGTCTTTAGCCCTGATTAAAACTAGTTTGTATATATATATATATATCAGATCTCCTACAGTAGAAAGGTAGGAAATATGTTTTGACCGCCACGGCACCACCTTTTGCTTTTTCCTGTAGAATGGTTGTAATAATTTCTATTGTTCTTCTGATACATCATGTTTGGTTAAATGAGTTAAACGCTACAGGCTTCTGTTATAGCTCATAGAATGACACAGGAACTTTAGAGGGTCATCTTGTTGGGACTAAAAACCCTTGAACTGATCATGCCCTAGCACTTGCTCGCTACCAAACATTGAGACTGAGGATCTCTTTTAGCCGAGACATGACCTGTTTCCACTTCTTCTTTATATTTCTAAACATTATAATAGGCTTATGTTTCTGGAGAGCAACGTAGGAGTCTGTGTGGGTAATTCAAACTAGTATTGCTAGCACTTACAGGATTCTTGAAATGCTTCATGATGTCCGACTGCCCCGTTGACATCTGCACATCTAATGAGACAAGTCACATTTATTACAGTCAAGTGAACAGAGAGAATTGTAAAGTGGGAAATGCATCTGGCATTCACTTAACATTTATCATTCACTTTGGTTTTGTGTGGTCTAATTGCGTCTGCTATAGGTCTGTCCCTCAGAACGTGTGACTGCTAATGCCACAGTACCGCATCCATAGCCGCGCACAACAGAGCACATTCCTCCCATTATATAAAACACAATGGCAATGGAAGGGCCTGAAACCTATTAACTCGAAACTATTGGTCCCCGTAATCCCTTGAATGCCAGCCACGGCTGCAGTGAGGTTCAGTGTGCCGCGTTGTACACCCTTCTGGTAGTAAAAAAGCTTAGTTAGGGTAAGAGCTTTCAGGAAAACTGTTCATGCCTACGTTTTTAACTTCACATGACTGGTAAATTACACAAAGATTTACTAAGCATTGGGATGTTGGAGAGAATTCACTCCTTTACAACTCCCATACATATTGGAAGCTGATAGGAACCTATTTTGGAGAACAATCTCTCCAATTTTTCAATGTTTGCCCCATAATGCACTCATATTATTCTACTCTTACCATAGTAGGACCCTATAATAGATTCTGCTGGTTTTCAAGAAGCAACCACAGAGCACGGACCTATGGATATTGACAAATATTCGCAAATATTATTTATAAATAATGTGTTCATGCACAGAGCTGATTAATTATACTGCAGATTGACCAAAGAGTCAACAAATTAGATTTTTAATGTATGCCGAACCATATTAACCATAACTGATCTAAAACCAGAATTTGTTATTGTTCCTTTCTAAGCTAAATAGTAAAAAGTTTCCAAAATGTACAATTTGTATTTGCACTTCTAAAGAAATATTGTTATTCCATTGATGTAAGCACTTTGATGAAGTCAGATTAAGTCAGGTTAGATTGGGGCTTCCCCTTATTCTATCATGTACAGGATTTTTAGTATGTGCCTGTTTTTTTGCCACTGTCTTACTTATGTCCACTCACGCTCATGTATGTGAGTACGTCTCATACACACATTGACTACCATTTCATTTGGTTTCTTAATGAAACTAAAGACAAATGCAGCTTCCCCCTGCCTCCGATGCAAAGCCATAAATAATTCTCAGACATTAAAAGGAGGAAATGAGAGATGGGGTAATTATCTTACAAAATATATCACACAGGATATTTATATCGTCATTAAAAGAGTGTCGGGGATGATTTGTCTGTAGTTCCTTGTCACTGAGGTCTTTTGCTATGGCGAGGCTTGTACCAGCTATTGTAGATACTAAAATAGAGCTTTGCAAGTTAACTTCTTTAGGTATCAATAATATAAAAATCATTGCCATGCCCAGATAACAAGCTTACAATGTTTCTGTTTGTCTAAAATCAGGGAAGGTTCATAGTTTGTGTACCCAGGTCAATGGTGTTCCTACATTGTCCCATGTTCTTCAAAGGCTTTCGGTACAGAAGAAAATTGAAAACACACTGCATTAAGAATTTTGGCACAGAACTCACAAATATATATATTCTGTATTTTCTCCATATGGTAAACAGCCATGATATTGTTGATATGAAAGCTATTCTATGATATTTATAATATAGCAAGAAGTAGATCAAAGAAGCTGGTCCAATGAAGTTGCTGCATACAGCCAAAATGTCAGGGTAAGGTAGGCTGCCTGGGATATGTAATTTAAGTATGTTTTGTTTCATTAACAGTCAAGGTTCAATTCCATACTACTTTTCATGGTTTGCCAGACCACTTTTGACTCCAGGATAATTTTTGGTCTTATTTATAAATGAAAAGTTTGATCTTAGGAAAGCTATTGCTAAAGTGCACATGGAGTGCACAGAGGGAGCCCAAACATGTGCTTATGTAGTGTGACCCAGCACTCATGTCAACTGAGAGACTGATCAAAGGACCCTTCTGGTCATGAAGCTAGTTAATGATTTATGTTCTTGAAGTACGTGTAAACAGTTCATAGCAAGTTTGAAAAAGAAGCAATGGCCGACTTTACTTCTAATCTTCTGTGTTAGAACAAATGAGTCCATTTAAATGGTTCATTGATGAAGGTCTCTGGGCTTCACCGTTTCATATGCATATATCCTGAACAATAATCTGAGATTCTATAGGTTTCAAACCCTGTGGTGTCTTATATGTGAATGTGTAGTGCGGTAACAGTCTCTTAAATGAAGTACCAACCAAAGAAAGAAGTATCCACCATTCTTCTTCTAAGCCAAACCATGTGTGGTTGGTTATGTGGTTATGTCCATAGCGGGATGCATATCCTGCTCTTGCCATCTTAAGCGAACTGCTGATCACAATTTTAAGCCAGTGGCTGGTCTCACTCTTGTATATATAATCCAACTATAATGGCAAGTGCTCCTATTGGCCTCTTAAGACAAAAAATCGGTGCTTGGTGTATACTGACAATGATTATGCTTAATTATATTAATACTGTCCTCATAAAGTTATAAAAAAAGAAAAACAATAGACTGGTGATATGAAGGGACTTACTTATCACTGTTGGTGTAGGCGATTCCTTGCAATTTATAGAATAATTGCCATATCTGTTGAGATAAGATGAGATGTTGAGATAAGACTTTAACAGTTCCTTTTGTTATAGACAATCTGCCGGGGATAACTGGTATCGCTCTACTATTAGAGAGTGCAGACTCTCTAATAGTAGAGTGTGTAGAAGTATCCATGATTGCGTTGAAATGCTTACTTTTTTCCAAGTAGTAGTTATTATTACTTATGTTGTGTTGTTATTTTTTATTAAATGCTATGGGCATCCCCTCCAAATGTTTTTTTCAAATGAGTTGTTTATTTATTATTTGTCTTTTCTATAGCTTGTTTTGAAATGCTTTGCATATAGACATATATGATACCGAATGTCGTCTTAATCTTCATATCTTCCTTCTAAAAGGTATGACATAATAAAGATCCCTTTTAGCAGCACCTGGCACATGTATGACGTGTAAGATGTTTTGAAGATACTACAGCACGTAGTATACAGATGTGTCAAGCAACTTGCAAATGCATCGGGTTTATATTTTTCGAAGTGATTCTTGCACAAAGTTTGAAAAGTGGTCTTATCACCAATGATTGTTATGACAATAAAACGACTTTTCCAACATAACCCCAGTTCATACACCCCAGTGTGTGTAGAAGTATTGCTTGCCCTTTTTAATCTTCTAGGTAGTAAAATAGGAACCAATGTATTACCCTTGCATGGGCAGAATAGCAAGAGTTACATCCCTCTGGGCTCCTGTTACCTGACTCTGTATCCTAAACAGACATTTGTTTTTTGGTCAGAAACACCATTTTTTGCTTAAACCGGACCCGATACAGCTCTCCAGTATTTTTTCTCTCATAATCCAAAACAAATGCTTCATGTCTTTGCATGCTTGAAACCTGCTTCCTGGATTTATTTGAAAATCTTATGTTTCACCAGAGGGATGTGTGCGGGTATGGAATGAGATTGACCTATTATTTCACCGTATATCCCCATCATGAACTGATTGTCGAACGAGTAGCAGATGGTATCATTTTGGCTTTATTTCAATGACCTTTGGGCCTAAGTCGTGGTTGGTCAGAACGGAGCCTGCTATCTAACTCATATCCTGACTGACAGCCAAGTTCTTTAGTGGAATTGAATTATAATTATTACCATTTTATTTTTATTTTCCCAACCTAGAACATACTACAAAGGACCTTTTACAAAAACCAAAAA
The DNA here is from genome assembly GCA_009364415.1 of Spea multiplicata. Taxonomy (NCBI): domain Eukaryota; kingdom Metazoa; phylum Chordata; class Amphibia; order Anura; family Pelobatidae; genus Spea; species Spea multiplicata. Next base: position 26,479 of record VKOC01001766.1, read on the forward strand.
CATATTCTAATGTGCTATTGAATATTGCCATAAAAAAGCATGTCAACATTGGTCTGCAAAATATGAGAACTTCCAGAGTATAATCCTTTAGATTAAAAGAGTCCATTGGTGGAACGTCGCCAAGCTTTGTTTTTATGGTGACGAGATGGTAATTGATAATAACTATGATGCCGTCTTGTGCGTACCCATGTATTCCCTTGTAATTAATAAATACATAGACAAATCCAGACTATAGAACTGTTTCCTTTTTTATGTTTCCTTTTATTTTTATTTATCCAGATAATTCTTAAGAGAAAGCAGATCCGCTGGGTATGGTCCAAATGACAGAATAATGTTTTGTTGTAAATGCTTGAATTAGAGGATACATATTGTGCCTTATTTCTGTACAGCAATCCCTGAGCAGAAATTCTCTCCCCTCCTTTTCCTGCGCTCACATGTTTCGGATTTGGGTATCTGGACAGTCTTCTCCGATAGTTCAATGTGAGTGTTATAGCAATGAAAACCAGATGGGCCAGCAATCCTTACTGTTATCTGGAAACTAGCTCTGGCAAGCGCTGTTCTATCTTTATTCCTCTGGCAAGCTGCACATTCTTTTCCTTATTTAAAAGGCCTGATTTGATCGTTGCGTTCTCACTCGGACCTGATCTTAAACTCTATTTTATTTTGGTGTCAATAAGTCAGAGATTGATTGGAGTGAACGATGGTAGGTTGGTTGAAAGGCTGCATGGGCTAAATGTATGCGTCATTGAAACAAAATAGCATCTTGACTTTTCATTTGATATCTTAGCTAAAAATGGCTAATTGGTAGGTTTAGTAAATAAATACAGTAGATCTTCCCGATACACAAAGAGCAAATGTTAACGATCTGGAATTCCGAGGGGTTATTCATATATGCCAGTATCACCATGCGACAAGGCGTCTATAGACTATAGCTCCCAGCGAACCCTGCCAGCTTTGGGTTGTTAGTGAATGATGGGAGTTCTAGTTCATTTGTCATTGACAGCATCTCTTTTTATTCATCTTACATCAGTCCATGTTGGCTTCTTTGTCCCTCTATCATGATCATAGGCGACTGTCTTTCCACAGACAAGAGTAAAGGCTTCTGCTGGTGAAATAGATCGCCGAGGAGAATAGTACACAGGTGTCAGGCCTAATCCCCATCCACTCGTCAGCTCCTTTAGCTAATGATTCCAGATGATGATGCCAATATTTATTCATTTAAAATGGCAAGACCCACCGGGAATGAGAAAAACAAGAAACCAAAAAGGGCTGCACATTTTTTTTTGTTTCACATTGCTCAAAATCCAACATTTTGTAGGGGGGCTGGAAGAATGTATGGTTACAAATCCTTGATCATATTAGGTAAAAGTTCCCTTGCTTTGTTAGTAATAGTAATAACTAATTTCAAATTCTGCATTAATTTGGCATCTGGAGAGAGCACTGGCCTAACCTCACAATAACAAAAGTACAAACAATTATGAAATCAATTCCCTAACGAGCATGATGATATCCATATAAATGTTCCATATAATATTTCTTTAATAATAATACTCTTAATAATATTTGCTATCCAGATTTCATATACTATTTCATTCACTCTAAACAACACCCGCCAAATGACCCCCATTCCTCTTTGCAGCTGGCTACTAAAGAGGAGTTATTAAAATAAATACAATGTTTGCTAAAAATAAAATTAAAAAAATAAAATATACTGATACAAATGGGGGATTTCAGTGCTCAGAAACACTAGGAGGGTAAAATCGATGCCTTTTATCCTCTGCAAGCCGCTCTTATTTTAAGCAGGGAAATAAAAAGCCATCAATTGGTGCTAATAACAGGTCTGGATTTTACATTGTCACTAATTTAGATACACGGGAATTGCAGGTTGCGAATTACGCCAGCTTGCCATATTTACTGTAATTGGAATACACCTGTATTCTTTTCTGTTTAAACTGTACTATAAACCGGACCATTTGTGCGTTTTTTCTCCCCTAATGAACCAGTATAAACAATCTACTGCTGTGTAAACAACGAGAGGGCTTTTTTTTTACTATGTGACATATGGTATTTATCTATTGTTAGTCGGGAATAAAACAAGAGAAAATAGGGTGGGAGGCATGGCCGCGATTTCAACGACTATCTCTTGGTATCGGAACAAAAACTGAAGAGAGGGCAGCAGGTGTTCGGGAGAAGAGAACGGAGGGAGGATGTCGACTCTTGCCAATACCTCACCTGTAAAACAGAGCATCAGGTTTTGTTCTGCCTGGATTGTCACAGGGGGATTCATTACCGACCTGCCTTTTCATTTATTTTCATCCGTCCTTCCGTACTCATATTAAGGCTTTGAATTGAGATGCCGTTATTGCTTCCGATCAGACTATGGAACTGGCATCTGTGCTCTCTGAAAATAAAAATAAAAAAGACAAGATAATAGGTTCCTGTTTAAAACGTGGTCAAACCATCCAAGGGGATTCTCTCTTAAATGGATTGTTATAATAAAAATAAAAACAAATACAAAAAAAATAAGACTTCTCGTTCATTAACCTTAAATTCTGTGGACCTGGATTCATGGATTTAACCTTTCTAAGAGAACGTAGCAACGATGAATTCATGATTGAGTGATTGATTGATGATTCTTTTTTTGTTTTCTCAGATCGCACTGAGAAGCGTTCCACGATGCCAGACTCACCTGTGGATATAAAAACGCAGTCCAGGCTAACGCCTCCTACGATGCCACCTCCACCGACCACGCAAGGAGCTCCACGAACCAGCTCGTTCACCCCAACAACATGTAATTCTTTATATTAGTATTTCTTTTTAATGCTTCTGTGGGACATCTGTTGGAGCCTCTTTTCATAACTGTGCAGATATATAAGTAGTATAACGTTCTAAGCGCAGATATCACAAAGTATCGGTGTTTTGTATAGGTTATTTAGTAGAAAAATATCTTTCATTTCTATGCTAAATATGTTATAACCCGAAAAGCTCACGAATGGTTAAAATTCAGCTTGAACCTATTGTTTTTGTCTCATTTTTGATATAGACAGTATAATGAAAAAACATAATAGGCATTAATGATGTTCTTTGAATGTGTTTTTTTATAGGTTATTTAGTAGAAAAATATCTTTAATTTCTATGCTAAATAAAATACAACCCGTAATCCCACGAATGGTTAAAATTCAACTTGAAACTATTATTTTTGTCACGTAGTCATGCATTCTGATGTTATCCTCGTTGGCAGAAAATGACGCTAAGTGTCTGGATTTCTTTAATAATGCTTAATGTTACGTGTCAAGTGTTGGCCTAAGTAGGTGGTGAAGTTCCCAAGGCAGAGAGGAGAAACTTTTCCAGACATTTCCTGCCTGGTGACTCAAAACAGAGGGTTTTATGTTTTTCCAGAAATGTATATATATACAAAAAAGGCAACATAACATGTCCAATGGGTTATTTTGTTTTATTGTTCAGCTGACCCAGGTTAGAATAACAGTGCTGCTCCATTTACATGAACGGTCTGCTTTCTTAGAATAACAACCCTGTTAATGACATCACCCGGTAAATTATAGCGGCTGGAATAAATATTCTGATATTGCCCGCAGGCTTTATGAAATGGGATTGCTATGTTCAAGATAAACGGTGCAAATGGCTTATGTTGAGCGGGGACGTGTTTTTTCTATAAGAGTACGGCGGTGGGAAACTCAAAAGTTTATCCCGCTGTTCCAGTCCGATTGAATTAGCCGTTCCTTATTCATACAGAAGCGCGGCGGCTTGAAAGGAAAATCATCTCTGTAGGCATGGCAGGGAATGACCAGCGAAATTCTAAAAAAAAAAAAAAAATCAAATGTAAATAATATTAAAAAAATGGATTGAAGTCAAATGAAAATGAGCTTGAATTGTTGAAAGTTCTTAATTATCTTGTCAAAAGGCTACACAAGCTTAATTTCACAGAGAAAGTGGTAGAGATCTGGAACAGCCTTCTAGCAGAGGTGGTAGAGGTTAACACAGCGAGGGGATTTAAACATAAATGGGATAGGCATAAAGCCAGTAAACTTTATTTATTTTTTTATTTACAAAGATATTCTACATTAACTTTTGAGCATATTAAGGGTCAAGGGCTTAAATGTAATGTAAGGAAATTTTATTTTACTGAGAGGGTAGTAGATAAGTGGAACAGCCTCTAAGTTGAAGGTATAGCGGCTAATAAATATCTAAGGCGAAGACTCACTTAAGATTTGAGTCTTTAAATTAAGAAAAAGGAGTAAACTAGCCGGGCCAAAAAATTCTTATCTGCTGTCAAATGTGTCTATTGGGTATTAACATTAATTTGAATGTGGGGTATATATATATAGAATACTTGTTAGTAATGTCTTTGTGTTTTTAATAGTGACAAATGGCACAAGCCATTCACCAACAGCACTGAATGGAGCCCCATCACCTCCCAATGGCTTTAGCAACGGACCTTCCTCTTCTTCCTCATCGTCACTGGCAAATCAGCAGCTGCCTCCTGCCTGTGGCGCAAGACAGCTCAGTAAGCTGAAAAGGTTCCTCACCACTTTACAGCAGTTTGGTAACGACATCTCGCCAGAAATTGGAGAAAGAGTGCGCACGCTGGTGCTTGGACTCGTGGTGAGTTGATGTGCCAAGACTCTGTTTTTCTTTCCATGAATTTCAAGCAGGTTTTTATGTGTTCGTACAATCTTACCTCCAGAAAACTGATTTTGGTTATTCTACTTTTTCTTAACTATACTGTGGTTAATCTTAAAGTATCTAAAGTCGGTGGTTCACAAACCAGTGGTCAAGAGACTCCTAACAAGCCAGGATTTAAAGGAAATCTCTGCATAAGAAAAGGTGAGTTAATATCAGTGACCATCTGATTGACCAAAAGGACAGATCTGTCTTCAACAGTTTGACTGCAAGAGGGGTGACCAATGCATTTGCAGGCAATGTTTTGCTCACACCTGTCGCATTCAAGGGGTCAATGTGTAGCTGTCTTTAAATCCTGGCATTGTAAGGTTTCCCAGAAGACTGGTATTGGAAAACATGTTGAATTAATTAATGTGACCATACACAAGAAACCATTTTTGATACTTAATAGGCATTAATGATGTTCTTTGAATGCGTTTTGGGACATGCGTTCCTCCGTAATCCTGTCTTTCATTGACTCAAGCACAATGGATTTAAGGATAAGCATCGTAGTCTTTTTTATTTTAAGTAGAAGATCTCCTCTAGTATAAAATCGTTTTTGAAAGTAGAGCAGTGGAACAACCCCCCAGCAAAAGCCAAACTCAAACCCAAAATTCAAAGACAAACTGATGCATTAGGTGAAGTGGGCCCTGTTCGCAAGTTGTGAGTGGCACCTGGCATCACAAATACTAACGTCTAATCTGAATTAATTAGGCAATTATGAACTTAAGTACCGGATGAGACAAAAGTATATGGCATCGCCTATATCACTAATCCTTTTGGCATTCCAAACATCCATAGAAATGATCACGCTGTCACTTATCTAAGATTTAAAGAAAGGCACTTAATGTATAATGACTTTTAAACATTTCTTGCGTTTGTACCGATGACCCTTTTTCAATGTGGTGGCAATCTGTTCCGTGTACCAGCTAAACGACGTTTTTATATCCTACAGAATTCTACGTTGACAATTGAAGAATTTCATTCCAAACTGCAAGAAGCTACAAACTTCCCACTGCGACCCTTTGTCATCCCATTTTTGAAGGTACTGCACAGTTCACCGATCTGGAAATTATTTCCAACCATATTGTTGCTAGGTCACAAATGTGTGTTTTACAGTTTCGCTTTTTAAAAGAGAGAATGGAAAATAAATCTGAGATGTAAGGGCTTTCTGCTCCTCTGATGGACATGCGTTTCTGTGTGACTTTTTGCCCCGGAGCATTATTTCCAAGTTATTTATGGTTATGGCGTATGAAATAAGCTAATAATTCAGGCTGCCTCAGTCTTCCCATTACTGTCTTAGGTGGAAAAGCAGAGCAACATAAAATAAAAGTGCTCATCCGTAGAGCGATTCCGTATTCGAGAAGATAACTCTGACCACTTATGTCTGAACAGAATGCCTTAGACGGGTCCTGATCGATCCATATTTTTACAATTTACTTGTAAACACAAACCATATTCAATTGCGTTGTCACACAGCTCATTACATTCAAACAGTATTTTAGATATCACGATTAAAGGCAGAAATAATAGCCAAATTGATTTTGTAAAAATAATTTAAAAAAAAACCTCATGTTCAAAACTGCATTTTTAAAGCATTTAAATTAATGAGCACATTTGTTTAACAAATGAATTCCCAAACAAGGTAAAATCCTTTATTTTTTACGGCTATTGAGTAGAACTGTAGCTTGCTCTGTGGGTTATATAAATTTAGCGGCCTGATCTTTCTCAGGCTAATTGAGGCCACAGAGTTTGTTTTTCTTGTTTACTTATAAGAAAGCTCATTGTAATTTTATACCAAAAAAAAAGATATGAGACAGCACCTATTTAAAGCATACGACGACGGTTCTTATGTGGAGTAAATTACACATCCTATCATCGATATACGGCATGATCAAGGATATAAAAAGTTTAGCACAGTTCTTGAGTATCCAACTTTTATGAATGTCATATCCAGAAAAGTAAAATATTAATTATTATTATTATTATTATGTCAGTTTTTCTCAGTGTAATCTACAAGGAAATCATACTAGTCACAAATTTTAGGCCTATTTCTTCTTGATTGATTAATTACAAGAAGACGCATTTAGCACCCATGTTTGCTGCAGTTTTTCCAGCAGAAAAATATTATGCCACGGGATATTGTTGTTATTTTTTTTCTTCTTGGGAGGTAGTAATTCTACAGAAGCCAGAAGCTACTGACATTGTGTTTTCTAATCGTCTTAAGTTCATTAAGAAAAGGATATGTGGCTAAAGATGTTGCGTATGAGATGATAAACCTGGATACCCTGTCTGTGCAATCTATGATTATTGTGGATCCATACAAAAAATAGGCTTCATACATAAAGTGCATCAAAGTGGGACGGTTCTTTGGTTGCTATAGTAATTGCTTCACCTTTATCACTTTGTACCAGAATTGTCCATCAACGCCTTGATATCCAAATGTCTGGTTAGTGTGCCGGTCAAATATTTTTTTAATAAATGTACTGCACGGGTCTGAGACCAAAGAACCACTAAATTAGTCACGGGGGTTGGGGGCCACGTGTAATTTGCTCTAGAACATCTCATTGAGTTCCGAGGGTGCTTCTGTTTTGACAGTCTGTCTGTCCTCTAATTAAAGGATTGGTTTGACCTAAGAACTTTTTAATGTGACATGAGTCTGACGGTGCAGCTGTGACCTTGTCTGCGTGTCATACACATAAATGCATAGAAACACATAAATGCATATAAACACACGCACACACGCTGCCGCTTCACTGTCATTATTGCAGGCCCTTTCCTCCAACCCAAGCCAAGAATAGTGGTCTTAGCTATCGAAAAGATAGATGATCATATCTATTTTTTCCTTGCTGGCGTCCACCTTTTGTAATTAGCTTACCCAAAACTCCAGGCAGGTTAACTTTACTGTCCTTAAAATCACGCGCCCCAATCAATCGACATGGAAATGAATTGCGTTGCGACTGAAGCAGAGGCAAAAAAATTGATTATAGTAAAAGTGATTGCTTGACATTAAAGCAGTCGGCTTCTGTCACGTTCTCCTTAGCATTGTATGTAAAATAACAAGCGGAGAATGTTAATAAAAATACTGCTATGTTCGCTTCATACAATGGATACCTCCTTTGATGAATTTCCCTGCAAATTTTTTTTGCGAAAATAATAAAAACGCGGGGTCAAGCTGGCTGCCACAATATTTTTTTTTATTTTTTTTTAAATGCATACAAGGCCTTCTCCACATTCTTTTATCAGGACTGCATGACATATGGTTGCTATATCATTTACTTTGGATCACTGGAATCAAAGATGCAACTTTTTTTTCTAATTTTAGTGGTTTTCCTCAAAGGAGACATTAATGACAAAAACCATATGGTTGTGGGAACACGGGGCCTTAATAAGTGCATTCAAACGCAGCTGTAACAATATGCATTAAAATCTTGTTTTCATTAAGCTAATGTAACCCGCAGACCCGCTATTCCATTTTGTGTTTATGGAGAAACATTTACTGGAAAGATATTAGACACCATTCTAATTACCTAATCTGGCACCAGAATTAGTGCACATAAAATTACTTTGTATTACCATATTTTTTTTTAATTTAAATTGAAAGAAGATGTTTATGGAATTGCTGAGTTAAAAAAAAAAAAAAAGAAAAAAAAGAAAAACAAGTAAAAGCTCCTCGGTGTGACATCATTGCATTTAACCCATCGAGGACTTTACGGTGGAGCAATTTTTGCACTTTTCACACTATGCTCAAAGGGTTTGTAAATGTGTTAAAAGCCAGCTCCCTGCTTTTATTATTATTATTATTATTTAGTTATTTTATTTATTATTTATTATTATTTATTGATTTATATAGCACCATCATATTTCACAACATTGTAAACTAGGTTATTGGCTGTAAAATAGGGATCATGATGGTAATAAAAAATATCTACGCTGGCATTTTTTCCCAGTTTTTAAAATGATATTGTTGAACAGAAAAAAAGAATTAATAAAGTCGTTTTTCCCTGAAATTTGATTTGGGATTGCGGAAATCAGAGATGTGCGGAATTCAGGGTGTGCATTTCGTCGTTTCCACCGCAGGAACTTTTTATAACTAGGTTTCTGCAAACGGCAGATATGGATTGTTAATGTAGAAAATTGTACTGCTGCGTAGTGAATGTATTGAGGTTGGTCTTGGCTGGGCGCCAGTAACTCCTTGCCAAAAGACATCTGTACACAACATGGCCAGCATGTGAGTTAATTTTCCTAATTATCATTCAAGAATTCATCCCTTTCAGACTGCAAAACAAAAATGTATTTTATTAATATACAATGATAATTGTGTTCCTTTTTATACGCCGAAATAAACAAGAATGTAATCGTTCATGGCGATATAACACACCTGTCCATATATTGTGGGCAAAGGTTAAAATCTAATGGAAATCTAGTAGGAATTATTATGTTCCTAAAGACAATATTGTGTTTATTTGCTGTTATGGTCCAAGCTTGATTCAATAATCATGAAACAACATGAATTTGCATAACCTAATTTAGATAGGAACATAACTATGCTATGATGCAATATTCTCTTAGAACCCTGGCGCTGCTGGCACATCAACCAATCAGAGCAGATGATCGCTTATATAAAACGTAGAATTTATTATTAATAGGATACTGAACCTTCTTCCATGGACAGGCAAAGTAAAACAACAAGAGGTGAACTTTGTGTAGATGCAAGCGAGCAAAGTAAATGATGACAGAGGCTGTCAAGCTGTTGAGGGGCTTTGTTAAGTTTGTTGCATGTTTTCCAGAGTTCACATTTTAGAGCAAGCTGTTCCTTCAGTGTTTGTTGTATATTTTATAGGCCAATCTGCCCCTGTTACAGCGGGAGCTTCTGCACTGCGCAAGGCTGGCCAAACAGAACCCAGCCCAGTACCTCGCTCAGCATGAACAGCTGCTTCTGGATGCCAGCACCACCTCACCTGTTGACTCCTCAGAGTTGCTTCTCGATGTGAACGAAAACGGGAAGAGGAGAACTCCAGATAGGTAAGGAAAAACAACAAGTTTTAGATTTATTCACTCAACCGGATGGAAAAAACCCATGATATCGTATGCACCCTGCTAACTCTTCCAATAGCTACTTGTGACATCGATCAAAACCCATGAGACCTCCTAAACACAGTGTGGCGAAGGGGCAAGGGGTTCATCATGCTGCAACATATGCTCATCACAAGTATTTTCTAGGACACTCACTCTAAAAGAAACAAGACAAAAGAAATATGGTTATATATAAAATAAAGAAATATGGTTAGCTCAATACAGGGACCTTAAATTACATGGTCTGGCCATCTAGTACAAAATAATTAGCATATGAAATGTATATGTGGTTTTCGAATGGTGCCTTTCAACATATGTTTGCAGACTTACTATTTTTAATCCCAAAATGCGACTAAACCTCCCTGGTATAAATATACCTACAGACTGGAAATTCCTTGATTCTGCCGAGTTCTTACAGATTAATACATTGCGGGTTTTGATTTTAGGAAGGTTATGGGGTTTTCTTATCCCGACAGTATTTGTCCTCATAGAAATACCTATACATTAGTCATACAAACATGTTATTTAAATGATTTTACGGTAAAAGGATCACCCCATAATCGTGTCTCTGCTGTTTTCCTTTTTGATTGGGTTATCTTCAGAGACTCGCTTCAGGCATGAAATTAGGTGATAGCCAGCAGCTATTTTTTGTAAACCGATCAGATGCAAAGAATAAGGAAGAGGAAAACGAATTAGAGAATAGCATAGCGATTTTGAATTAAGTAGATTACTTTTCCACGTAAAAGTAAATATGAGTGGAGATCTACTATTAATCCCATTTGAGGGTGGTGGCAGTAATCAGAAGATTCCTGATTTTTGACAAATATTCCAGTTTAACTTTATAAGTATAACTCACTGTGCAGTATGTTTCGGGAACAAAAGAAAATGTATCTCCTTGGGTTAGGATACAGATCTGGTCCATTCATCACTAATGTCTTGCCTGTTTATTCAGTCAATGGATATTAATTGAAGCATTTGGGATTTGGAACATCATGCAACGGGTTTAATAGGATCACACGGGACAGTAGCATATGTCATATAAAGGGTCTGAGTAATCACGTGCATTATTGAGAAAAACAAAAATACCATACAGGAAAAAGCTATGATAGTTTCAATATACAATTCTGTATATTTTTCTAGAACATTTCTATTTGTATTAATGCCGGAATCTGGATTAGGTTTAATAGGGTATGAACAGTCTGACAGCAAAATCTTTATGTTTTACGGAATGTTTTCTTGGTGCATATGGTCTGGCACGGATGATCAGCCACGGTGAGATTTTGGAGTCTATTAAACTGGCTCATTAAAAAGATCAATCTGTTTCAATAATAACACAGGGAGCCATCAGTCACTGAAAGAGTGGAAAAAAACCGACACGTGAGTCGAAAACACATCTGAGTAATTTGTTCATGACATGTCATGGTAGCAGAGATTCTACTATATTTATCTTAATATTTGACTGAAATCCCAGTTAGACTAACAATGTGTTCTACCGTAAAGTATTTATTACTAGATTTATTTTTTCCTCTAGTGCTTAAAGTTAAATCTTCTAGTATATTGTTGAATGATTAGATATGGTTACATAGATAATTAGGTTGAAAAAAGGCAGAGTCCATCAAGTTCAACCATTCCACAAAGTTGATCTAGAAGAAGGCAAAAGACCCACTGAGACAATAATGCAGTCAAATGCAGTCCGACTCACCTGGATCAACACTACCTTCTTTAATATTACTTGTGGCAACCCTGTATGCATTAAAGATGCTTTAAAGAATAAAAAACATTAAGTCTTCAATATTCAGAACAGACAATCATGGGAAAAAAAACATCTTAATGAACTTTTTTTGCTTCTACAGCCACGTCAATCTGGGCATTCACTAGTAACATGTATGATCGTTCTAAAGCAATACATAGAGTATGTATACAACAGAGTATGTGGGACTGCACCTGCAAGACGCTGGAAAATACTTGTACTTATTATATCCCTACTATAAAGAACACTCTTTTTTCAGAACCAAAGAAAATGGCTTTGACAGAGAGCCTTTGCACTCAGAGCATCCAAGCAAGCGGCCGTGCACTATAAGCCCTGGCCAGCGGTACAGTCCAAATAACGGCTTATCCTATCAACCCAATGGTCTGCCTCACCCAACCCCACCACCTCCTCAGCATTATCGTTTGGATGATATGGCCATTGCCCACCACTACAGGGACTCGTACAGACACCCCAACCACAGAGACCTCAGGGACAGAAACAGACCTATGGGTAAGACAAGCACCATCTCTTACATTTCATCTGTGCATTTAGAAGGTGTTGCTCCTCATATCTCTTGAAATCCGTTTAAGCTGTATCAGTGACATATGAGCCCGACACTTACTGCATTTATGGATCTGCTATGAAAAACTAAATTCACCTTCATATCAATAATGATTTATTATATCAGAAATTGGACTCTTGATGAAATTTCGATCACCATACATAAAATGTGTTTTTAACTGAGAATATTTTTATTTGCCTAGGGTTGCATGGAACTCGTCAGGAAGAAATGATTGACCATAGACTGACTGACAGAGAATGGGCAGAAGAATGGAAGCACCTTGATCATGTAAGATATCATTTTATATAGAGTATATTGATGGAATCATTTAAACTGTTATTCTAGACTTGGGTGATTATTACAGTAGGGCAAATATTCATACTATGATAACCAAATAAGGGGATAAACCCAGACATAATATTAAAAACAAAATGGAAGGTGGTAAAAGAGAGATGATACTTATTAGATTTCCTGAATATCAGCTCCTTTTGACAATTTTGAAAGTATTACTTCAGATCCTATTTGGTACTCTTTGTGAATACTTTGTGAATAATATGCATTCTTCAAAATATGAAAATACAATGACATTCCTGTTAGAGAAGGTGCAACCCTAGAATGGCTCCTCTGTTGTCCAAAGTTTTAAACCACTGATTGGTTGCCTAATGCAGCCAATCATCAGTGGCAAGATCAGTGGCCCACGAGCACTGGAGGTCTCATTACACCTCCCCACAGCTGGCTGGTGTATTAGGCGGCAGATGATGCGTTCAGCTGATCTCAAGCCCAATAGTACCGGAAATGGGTGAATGCATATTGGAAGATTCTGCAGAATCCCCCCATGTATGTGCAAAGGGGGAACCAAAGGGAAAAATACAGGGACCACCCAGTTATCATTTGTATTAAAGTGCGTATGATGGCCGGGGTGTCCCTTTAATGCTTACAAGTGGCTTTTTGAATTGATCTTTCTTCCTGTGCTATGGTTCACTTGCTTAACTAATTTACAGTATATCATCTTTATGGGGTGTATATTGTCTTCTTGTGCTGTTGTCAAAACCTGAATAATGGCAGACATTTCCGCTGCAGTTTGCGGCGGTCCTATGCAAATTTCAGAGATGTGAGATTACTAAGTCATAATATATTTAAAAAGAATAACTCCAATATCATCACAGATGGCAGATGAAAGTACTTTCAGAGTGTTTGAAAGCCAGGCTTAATGAATGTTGCATGCGCCCAGACATATTGCGTGTCTTTTCGACTCATTATATTTTTATGGTGAGAGGGGGAAAAAAAAGGGACACTGTAAACTAAAGTCTTAATATTGGAAATCGGGAAGACCTTCGTCAATTTTAAAGCCCGGCCTACTGAATGCAATCTTCTATGCTAGTTCCTTTTGACTTGCAAACAAATTGTCTGATCTGTTTCAAACAGCTGTTGAACTGCATAATGGATATGGTGGAAAAAACAAGACGTTCTCTCACTGTGCTGCGAAGATGTCAGGAGGCCGACCGCGAGGAGCTTAATTACTGGATCAGGCGGTACAGCGATGCGGAGGATTTAAAAAAAGGTAGCAGCAGCAGCAGCAGTCATTCCCGACAGCAGAGTCCCGTGAATCCAGATCCGGTCTCCTTAGGTACATTGGCAGAAACATTGGGCCCAAAATGCCTCTTTCTTATTGCGTGACCGTTCTGTTGTTTACTGTGTGTAAAAAGCTTAATGTTTCTGCATATCCGCGGAGTCCAGGACTTCTCTTTCTTGTGTTTTGTATGCCGTTAAAATGGGGAAATTGTTAAGTGAGGCGTGTGCTAATGGCACATTAAATATATATATATATGTATGTAAAACAATTACTATAGCTATCTTCAAACATCATGTAATACATAAAATTCTGCAGTAAAATGGTGACATTTTCAATCATATTCAATAAAAAGCCAATATTTCATGATGCCACTTGGCGATTCCCGAATAGCCGGATGGTCGCACTTAGATAAAGTCATGTCTTACTTACCCAGTAAGCATCCTTATGCCTACCAGTGCATGCCTATAAATTAGAATTATGGTACCGCATATAGATTCTTTATTGAAGCTGAAAAAATGTAGGAAGAAAAACTTCCCCTCTTGTTATTTGCACATCCAGTTGGGTTACATTTCCTATGCTACCATGTAAAATGTATGACTTTGTTCTAAAATGTCCTGGTATTGAGCCCCATAAATCTGACTAAATATTTTGCGTTGGATTGCTTCAGTTATTTCTATGATCCCTTTTCTAAATGACAGCTTAACTCAACACAAATAAGATACAGGGTTTTGGCAAGCAAGCTCCCCGCAAAGGATAATGCTGCGAATAATCAGATATAATTTGGATCTGATGGAAATCATAACAAAATATTTTTAGTACCTCATTTGTAATACCGCATAGTTTTGTCATATATTTTTCACAGCTGCTCAACAGCTCCGCTAATCTGTTCTTGGAAGCGTTTTTGAAATATTTCTATGGCTACAACATTTTATTTCATTCTCACTGAATAACATTTTATGAGGCTAACCTCTTAATGTCTTAATACGGACATCTTTAATTCAAGGTATATTGAAGAACAAACATAGCTACAATCCACACTGTTATTACGTCACTTGACTAGAGGTGTAGCTTTGGGGGTGCAGAGGTCCCCAAGATACTAGGGGGCTCACCAGTAGATCCTATGTGCTGCAGATAAATGATTTATATCAGGGATGAACGTGATATAACTTCACAAAATGTATTTTTGGTTTCACACGCAGAATGACATATTCAGAGACATAGACATTAACCCCTTAATGACAAAGTGCATTGTTTTCAATGGGTTTAGGGACCGCCCATTGTCCTTAACGGGTCAAGAGCCACAATAGGAAAGATGCCAGAGATTAGGAGAGGGACCCCTTAACACAGCTTACAGGAGGTCCCCAACATTTTGTGTTATGCCTTGTGCCATTGGTTGTACACTTCCCTGTGCAATTGGCTATAAGCAAAAATTAATGATCTTTCCAAACATTACAAACCACATTTCTTCCAAGGGTTTTCAACTAAAACGCAAGTCATGAGTGTTGTGTTCCACAAACACCTGGAATACTAAATGTTCCTCTCCCCTACACTATCCAGTGCTGTCCTCTTGTAGTTATATAAACATGAATTAGTGTTAAAAAATGTGCGATCTGTCCAAAAAAACAGCTGCGATGCTGAGATGTTTGCGTACCATAGACAATACTCGTAGCGTGATAAAAGAGTGGGTATTACTCACAGGCTGAAGTACCAGCAAACGAGCGGTACTCACAATGCTTCTTTTCTCTTCCTACTCTACGCAGAATCGCATCGGGAATTCCTTCACAGGCCTGCTTCTGGATACGTGCCAGAGGAAATCTGGAAGAAAGCTGGTAAGGATTGTTTAAAAACACAGACCTAGTGTTCTGGCAGATGTGTGCAGTCGCTAATGCACTGATGTGAAGAATCAAAAAAGAACTGATTAGTAACAGAGGAAAATTGCAATAATCTTCAATAACAGCTCAAAATGATAATACGGTTGTTTGGAATGCTTTTGTAGAAAATCTGCAACCCTGGAGGAGAATATTGATCTTTCATGTTTCCTGTGTTATTACGCTGCACTAAACAAAGCAGCGGTAATATAGTATGTAGCATCGTTAAAGTGGCGGTCTAATGATTCAGTAAGCATATGCTAATTCATGAAAAAAGTTTACTATTAAATGTGCAGGGAGAACTGGCCAAAATTCCTTGAATTCCTTTTCTATTCACGGTAGACATTAAATTGATTATCGTATCAAGGACAATGCATCCAATGGATCTATACATTTCTGTAGAACGTATGTAACAAGGAATGTGCCGTTCCTACTACTCTACTGGACAAAACGCTTTCAGAACTAAATGCAGCATTAGAATCGTCATCCACAGTACCGTTGGATGCTCAAACCCTCCCAGAAATGATATAACCTTGTAACATTGCCGCTGTCTCTGTGATTACGCCTGTAGTTTTTTTCTCAAAATACTACAATGTATACAAAGGTGCCGAAGTGTTAGAGCATCTTTTAATTCCCTGTTCTCGTTTTGAAATGATGAATTACTCTTTGGAGTAACCGTGATTTGCCTTTGTGGTCAAGTTGATGAAGTCAAGTAGAGTTCTTTTTGTTATGATAAGTTGGAGACCATTCATTCACGTTATCAGAAATGACGAGGTCCTGAAATTGTTCTGTATAGCGTATGTAATAAAATACGTGGAGTGCCCATGTTCCACTGACTTACAACTATAGTGTGCATATGTCTATAAATATAGTCTATAAATATACTTGCAGTTAAGAGCAGTTCATTTTTTTCTAATGTGGATCTATGATCTGCCGCATTCACAGTTATCTTCTCATATATTACATTAGATTACATTTCTTTCATATATTACATTGGGCCTTCTACAGCTGAGTGGCTGGAACTGATGGAGGTGAAGACCATACATTTAAATGTTATGCACTGATTTATAGAAATACATTTTTACGCATGGTTTAACAGACACATTTCCTTGGATTAGGATCTTACCACCATGTTTTACTCCAAAACCTATACCCCTCCCCCATACCCTAATGTAGACATACCGCAGAGAACATAGTACTCTTGATGTTTGCATTCTTACAACTGCATAGAGAGTTTTTCAACAAAGGGCTCTGAACAAAAGTAATCATAATGATTTCTAGAATGTATTGAAACCAGGATTAAAACCCACTGATTATATAACTAGTGTTCCTGTAGCCTTTATGTTAGTGCTGGGCAAATAATGATAATACTAATATTAGCCTAACTTGCCAAAGAGATTGAAACTGTACACTCCATTTAGAGAATTAAATCTTAAAATCCTATGCTGCCCGAAATCTGGCAGCTTTGTGAAAATAATCACTAAATCCAAATTCTTTAACTTCCCAGCTAGAATATCTTCCTATGTAGATTTCCTTTTTTGAGCAAACATGGATTGTTTGCATTTGGTAATAAATATTCAAGCACCTTGCGGATGTCCCATCAATTCTTTTTGCAGGTCTGCATGTGCCTGTAGGGAATAGAATAGGAATGCATAATTTAAATATAAATTGCCTAATTAGCATATACAATTAGTCAAGCTGGAGCTTTGATCGTAAGCAAAAATTATTGTCCTGTATTGGCACTTAGATAGAATTTTAATTCACCTTGAATATTCAAAGCAAATTAGGACCTGGTCGTAGGGTTGAAAGTTGTTCTTTTTGGGGGGGGGGGAATCTAAAAAAATATTTATAGAAAATATGTTTTTTGTTTTTTTTAAGCAAAAATAAACCATGAGAAAGAAAAATTGAATACTTATTTTACAATGCAAAATCATTAAATAAAAAGTATGTGTGCTATAAAAGGACATAATGGTCCAGACGAATATAAAAAATATGAAATACAACAATTCCGAATTTGTCTGTTTTTTCTGTTGTCTGTTGGAATTTTTTTTTTTTTGTGTTTGCAAATGTCTATTACCGAATGCTTCCTCTAGTATGTTCATTTGCACTTAATTTTTAATATCTGGTAATATGATTCTATTAGAATTCTATGTTCTTAATTAAACAGAACATTTAATTAAGGTGCTTTTTAAATGGGTGAAACAATTAGGTGCAAACACTTGAATGAAACATGTCATAATTAGTTTTAATAGACTGTTAATTGGTACAACGTTTGCCAAGTTAATAATTGCCTCTTATTACAGTTTCAATTATTCATTGTCATCTTAGTTTGAATAAAGATGAAAATTGGTTAAACTGGTTCAATTGGAAGATATCCTTTGATTATAATTAAATCACATAATTTTATTTACATTTTCAGCATTTTGGTTATCCTGTAGGTATTTAAACATCATAATATATATGTATAGCACTTCACTTTTCACACTTTTTTTTAATTTTTTGTAGACTTGTATTCAAATTACTTTAAATTTCTCCAACTGAAAAAAAAAGATTTCATGCAGAACCAGGGACATCATTGCTATTATCGTTCCCTAAAATAATTCTTGTAAAATTTTGCCCAGTTCATAGTTCTTGCTTAAATTCCACATGACACAAAACCCGCCACTAAAAAGCTGAAAAAAACTTCTTAAATTATTTAACCTTAAAATTAAATAATAAAATGACAAATCTGCTAAAGTTGGCTTGCTTAAAATGCTAGAGATCAGGTATAACTGGAAGAATTGCCCTTTGCAATAAATAAATAAATATAATAAACCAGTTCAGTTCACAAAGGCATTATTATTACCATGTATACTGCTAAATATTATTTATTATAGAAGGGATGCTCTTTACATCAGTAAATGATATAGACATTTGCCATATGATGTTCTCTCCTCCTTAGAGATTTTAGAACTAATGCCACAGTAACTGGCTGCCCAGGATTTGTATTCTGATTTGTTCTGTTGCGGGTTTTGCACTGTTGCTGCGCTATTGCTGAGATTTACTGACTTTTGGGAAAGTATAATAATATAAAAAGTCAATCACATTCACATATATTTCACCATCACATATATAGCAAATGAAGGACTTTTTTCAGATTTCTGGTAATTTTTATTCTTTCATATACCGTATATTCCGGCGTATAAGACGACTGGGCGTATAAGACGACCCCCAACTATTACAGTCCAAATATAGAGTTTGGACTATACTCGCCGTATAAGACTACCCCTCTACCCAGCGTACAACAACCAGCCAGTCACGGCAAGCGATGTACCTTACCGGTGATTGGCTGGTTGATTTGCTGGCTGACATATACATACATGCACTGCCCTTACACACACACACACACACACACATATATAATATATATATGTGTATATATATATATATATAATATATATATATATATGTGTGTAGATATGTATATATATCTATATATATATCTACACATATGCCTGTCCATACATACACATTTATACACTGCCCTCACCACACACACCCCTGCCTTTACACACATATATATATATGTATATATATATATATATATATACACACACACGTATGTGTATATATATA
>VKOC01001768.1:0-10147 GCA_009364415.1 Spea multiplicata
CAGTCAATGTTAACTACAGATGTAGTTTTATTACCAATTAATGGTTTCGTCCAGTGTAGAAGTTGATCAACAGCTTTGAGTGTAATGTAGATTGATCCGTGGTCACGGTCTAAGGAAATAACTGGTGTTCCTCAGTCTTTCATCCTACAGTCTCAACTAATCCTGTCTTATTCTAGAGCCATGTTTTTTGTTCTTCCAAGGTGTACTCAATACATTTAGGAAACCATCACAGTTTTGAATCCTTCCTAATTTGTAATTTACTTTGGAAGATGTAGGCCTAGATGTTATAAAAGACATATCTTTGGTGTAGCAAAAGACACTCTGTAAGTCTCAACTGATCCTGTCTGGATCAGGGGAAAACAGTTAAGATGACACTAAAGTCAGCTCTTACAGAATGTAGAATAAGGGTTTTAATGGCCAAAATTAGACATTTCTGTCTGTAAAGTGACTGAGCCCTTTCTTGGTACAAGGGTACACCAGACTCTGGAATATGGCCTATGTGGAGCATAATGGCAGAATAAGCATAATAAACCCAAATGGATTAAAAAGAAAATCACAATATCAGTCCTTTAATTGGTTTCAGATGTTGACACTGATATATTGGATAGGCATGGAGTTATCCTAATTGAGCATCCTTTATGTTTGTTATTCCAGGAATGAGAATGCAGGATCCTGAGATGACCAAATCTACCCAAGCTGTTCTTCCACGTTATGGGCATAGTTTGCTTGAGGAAGCCAGGGCAGAGATAAGAAACTTGTATGTCTTAAAGCTTTGATTATCTACATTGACATATAAAATGTGTCTGATCCATTGGATAAGAAATAAAATGGTTTTTCAGTGTATGTTAGGTGAACGCACATACCTAGCGGACATGTTTAAAAGTAGAGTGAAGAACTCCAGGATTCCCATTGATATATAAACCTAGAAAAGCCAATTATCCACAAAAAAGGCATCTTCGACACTAATGCCGAGAATGTCAAGATAGTTTCTCCATGGAGCACCATTGATGCTGGAGGTGTCTAAATTGTACAAAGTGTGTTTTAGCCTGAAGATACTTTCCTTAATTAAAGAGCCTGTGGTATCTTTTTTTTTCTCTAAACCACTTATATTTTGGAATTAATGACCTCACCTATTTAAACAGGAAAGTTTGTTCAATTAGGTGTGTATTCACAAAGAAATATAATCTCATTTTCATGATACTTAGCTAGCCATAGCTGCATGATTTAGGTCATCATGGCTCTTAGATCTGTACATCAGGCTTTTCTTATTAATTACATTAGATGTTTCCTGCTTTGAGTATTACTGCACTTCTGTCTTTAGGGAGAATGTGGTGGAATCCCAACGAAGTCACATCGAGGAACTAGAACATTCATCAAATATACTCCAAGATGAACTGAGAAGAAAGGAAAAAGAGTACGAGGAAACTTTTTTACATCTAAGGGAGCAGCAAGCCACGGGTCAAAGGTATGTGTTGGGTCTGTTCTTGAACCTACCGTAGATTACTTGTTCATTATGATATGTCTCCCTATATATTTATATAGATGTGTTTCAGGGCTCCTTTCTGGCTGTGTTTGTCTGCGAAAAACTCCTAATACAGGAGGACAACTTTGGGGAACTCTTTCTTATTATCATTATTATTATTTTACTGCTTTGGTATAGTATTTTTCATTGGTCTATCTTTAACTAAATATACGTAGCCATCAAAGATTAATAATAGTGATCTGTCATTGAAACCACTTATCATGAATACTTAACACACACAGAGAAGCCAGATTTCATTACATGCTCCATGAATTTGGTCCAAGTTTAGAAAGGCCCCAATTGCCCCTCACTATGTGATATATTGCACATCGATGAGTATTTGATTAAAAATAATCAATACACAAGTAACAGGCATTAAACCACTGTGGTGGAACATTAAATAATCTTTCTATGCATAGTAGTGAGTCAAATTTGGTCTGTCCCGGATTTGGTGACGAGCCTGCCCGGCCCTAAAGTCTAAAGCTGTGCGGTGTATAAGATAAGTGAATAGTTTTGATCAATGCATGTCGTGTACGTTCCACAATCGGCAGTATGGTTTGGCTGCCACATACCACTTTACTTTCCAGGTTTTTGTTGCTTTGATGTTAGACCAATTTTTATTGATATCCTCTATTTATTCTTGGGCTTTGTGACCAATTATTGGAAATCCGTACATTCACATGTGATCTGCACAGTACACGATTATCACGTTTACAGTAAGTACTGAGCTACACGTGGCCTATGCAATTATCTCTTTTGTACCACAACTGATCTTAAAAAAAGGAAATATATAAAACTTTTAGCTTATTAAAAAGGAACTTTTGTTGCGAGCAAACAAAATGCTATAATAGGTGAGCGGAAAGTATATTAACTCGTACGCGGGCCAACTCATAAAATCTCTTTATACGCGTTTTATTAGATGCTGGTATAAGCATTTGGACTCCCTTTTATTAGAATATTGCTTCTTCCAACATGCCTAACGTTTGGATGTTTCAATTTGTCTATCCAGATTCTCATTGTGAAGTGTGTTTTTTTTTTATGTATATCACCACCATTTGTTATTTTCTGAGCAAAAAATGGGGATAAGTTATATTTAAACCTACATATGGTATAATTTTGGCATTTTGCCTTTTGTAGAAGTATGGAGCAGTTTATGCTTTTTTATATATCAAACTTTTTCAACCTTTTATCTACAAAATGCTTGTTTGTAAAATAGAGGAATATATATATATATATATATATATATATATATATACACAGTAAATATACATTATAAACATTTTCCCCAAATCCTAAGAAATACACCCATTTAATTGTATAAACAAATAAAATCATCAACGATAAAAAAAATTAGTGAATAATACCCATCGACCTATGCCATGCAGTCCATGACAGGGGTATGTTGTGACCTAAAGGCACCTTGACAGCTGCAGGCTATTATATTTGGTGCCGGTTTGATGTTGGGAAGCCAGCCTGCTAAGCTAAAACATTGTGAAAAAGGAGATAACCTCTGAAATTAAATGACAAATGGGGTTTGCTTCTTCATTCGGAGCGTAATATACAGCGAAGAGCGTTCTAACGCCTTTTGATCATTTGGTAGATAAGGAACGAGAAAAGCAACCTCGGGATACTGCTTAATTTGTGAAGATTCGGCAAGCCAACGATACCCAGCAAGATGCATTGTCCTGCCTTTATTTCCAACGTGCGATGTGGAAAATGTTTCGGAATCAGAGACGGCGGTGCTTGGGCAGGCAGATGCCCAGATGATCGATCGTGTAAAAGATGTGGGGTTAATGGGAGGCTACAGGTCTAATTGTGTTATCGTACCAGGAGCAACCTCCATCCGGCATCTTGTCGCACGTTGCTTTGTCAGAGCCAGTGATAGCGTATCGGTAATACTCTTCTAAATGTTTGTAATCGGATAAAAGTCTCCTCAAAGGATAAACTCACATCTCCTTCAATAGAAATTCTTGCTAGGTGATGATCTGGGGTTGTGTAGGACCATCATGAGCCAATTACCAGCAGTGTCCGCTGTGTAAGACTAGTGATTTTGGTCAATTATAGTTCCATCATCGTTCCATAAACTTCTTCTTTACATTCAGGCTATATCCCCGTTTAACTTTCTGTAAAATTATGATATCATACTCCATGCAGAAACTCCTTGAAATTCGATTCCTTGGGTATCCATTTTTCTCTTTAAATCAGTTTGATCCCACATCCTTTTTTTTTTTTTTAAAGGTATTACTTACTGTAGTTTGTCTTTTTTTCATAAATATGCTTCCCATTTATACTTATTTAAATACTTTGAAGAAGAAGAAAAAAAAACAGTCTTGACGCTGTCCAACTTTACTTCATTGGGTGGGAAATATTTTCTTAAATCTGGTTTGCGTAATTGAAACCAGTTTTTCGGTCAGCAGTAACCACTAATTTTTGAAATGAACATCACTGTTTCTTTTTCTCTAGATAACACCTCTCTCTCTTTATGTATCCATGTCAGGAGGCCTATATAGAATTAGCCCCCCCCCCGATGAAATGCTTTGATCGACTTAAGCCTTTTATTCTGTTCCCTCGGCGCTGGTTATGCCCGTTACAGCACAATCTTCTTAGGCAGGGAAAGGCTTGCTTCAACGCGAGACCTCCGAATACGAGAAGGCAAGTGGTATTTTGGCGTCTGCTCTTCAGAAGCCTTTTTTTACCGCAAAATCATTTTTCACCATTACAAAAATTACCAGGAGCACGCAGAGGCGTCCAGCTGAAATAAGCCGTCTGCTTCTTTCCAACGGCATCCACGTGGCTTCTTTGATCTGTGGCGCAAGATATCGAGAATTATGCAAACCACATTAACCCCGCGCATGATGCACGCGGACCACAGTGCTGCATCCTTTCACCACGTCCCAGATTTATGTGTCTGACGTGTCCAAGTCATCTGCTTATTTCAACATCAACTTAAGGACGTTAATTTCTTTGCTGCGACCCACCCAGTCTTATGAGCTTGTTTATCTCCCAGCATGAGGACAACGGGCAGGCCGATGCCAAATCACAGCGAGCTTTTGATTTTTCTAAGAATAAAATGAGCTTTTCTGGCCATCAGCTGGATTACAGATGTTAGGACTTTATAGATTTCTGGTTTCAAGATTGCCTTGTGCGACGGTGTTTCCAGAATGCACACAAATGTCGAGCGAAAAGTAGGAGAATCTGCAATCTGCTTCTTATTCCAAAGTTCTCAAAAATATTGTATTTATTATACGCAGAATGATGCCCAAGGACCCTACCTGAGAGTGCCAAGAGTGACGTGTTGCTTTGGTGGAAACTAGACTTTTAGAGCAAAAATGTGGTATGATTATAGTAAATTTCCCAATAATAGCTGTCGCCAGTTCAAAACGTTATCTTGACGTTATGCAGTTGGATGACCTTTCTGCCACCGGTGTATTTTTATTTCATGGAGCATATACTATTGGACCAAAAATCTGTCACCCAGCTCTGTAAATATAACCTACACCTATTGCGTTGCCATTATTATGAAAAAAAAGACTGAATGAACTCCTTCTTAGTAGGAGTATCTTCTTCTTTTTTTAACCAGAATATTATTATTATATCCAATGACAGATGACATCATAATCTCATTTTTTTTAGGGCTACCATAAAGGAGAATGTATCAATGATCAAGCTTCAGAAACAGCTGTCAGAGAAAAGCAATGCTTTAAGTGAGATGGAAGGCAAATTCCACGTGCTTCAAGAGGTACGAAATTAGCTTTTTTTCATATTACTATAAAAGGAAACCCAAAAGTACACAGTAGTGTTCCCAGATTTCAGTGCTGAAGAGTTATATATAACGTGTAAAGGATGCAAAGTATCATTATTTGGTTTGTTATTGGTTTAATGGTTTATACGGAACCGTATACATTGGTATGTATGAGTTCCTCAATACAGTGTTAAATGTTTTCTCATACTAAGTGAATCTGGACCAATTCTTACAGCTGATCGCCTGCCCTGTTTGAAAACCAATTCTCAAGTCTTTAGCCATAAGAGAATATCTCTTCTTGGGCCAACATAGACCATCTTCTTCCGATGGTCCTGAAAGTTTAAGTCACTCTATATTTTTATATATTGGTATATTTAGGAACTTACCTTACTTCAGATCATATACCGGCACAATAGATTAATTGGCTAAATAGTGAATAGTCAGATTAGCAGTATAATATGAAGAATCCATCTGGCTGGAACTTCTCCAAAGGAATGAGTAGCACGTGAGTGGCCGTGAGATACATTTCTTATCTTGTTGTCACTGCAGTGGTTCCAGTGGTGACAACCTAAATGAGTAACGTTACCCCTTGACTCGGAAGGCAGTTACTGTAGTGTCTTCTTCTGGGGCTGTAGGCCATCCCTTCTATAAACAGATGGAATTATGTGCAGTACCGAGTTTCACCATCTTGCACCGTTTTGTCTTATTGCCTTGCGCTGGAATATATAAAGGGGCACTCCAGCCACTAAATGCACTTTAATGCAAATTATAGGTGAATTTATATATTATCCCCCTCTATAATGCAAGGTGGGCTGCAGCCCCCGTGTGGTTTTGTCCCTTTCTCTACCCCCCAATGCAATTTGCTATACAGTAGATGTGTTGAGCTACATACATCTCCCGACACATCATATGCTTTAACGAGACCCATAGTGTGCCCATAGATTTTAATGGGATCGCTTTCTTGCCATTTACTAAGTGGCAGAAAACATCAGACCTCAGGGGGGCTGCAGCTTCTCCCTAAGGTAGGAATTTTTTTCTTTTCTTTAACTGTGAAGTGCAAACCCTCGTAGCCCGTTTATGATCCCACATTCATTGTGTTCATTCATTGTGTTCATTCATTGTGTTCATTCATTGTGTTCATTCATTGTGTTCATTACGCTTCTATCCCCGCTGACCAGAGTCTAAAGGCTATGCAGAGCAGTCAAGAAGCCTTTCTGAATGAAGTGGACAAACTGAGCAGTCAGGTGAAGGAAGAACGCGTGAAGAACTTTCAGCTGGAGAAGCAGTTGCAGTCCAGCAGCCTGTCACAGCGAAGGGTGGAAGAGGTTCGTATTGAGCGCTTAAAAGCAGGGTCATTAATCATTTCTCCTCCTCGAGGCTCTCAAAGATATTTCGGCACAGTCATTTGGTACTTAATGGGCAAATTTCCCTTTGGATAAAAGAATCCTAATGCGACCTAATTATTTCCCACATTATATATTTTGTCTTTATCATCGTCTTCGTTTTTTTTTATTCCCTTAGTACTGATTTCTCGCTTAGCGAGATTTAGTGACAGCGCTTTTCTGGAGCTAGACAAGGAAATTAGGATTATGCATGCCACATCCATTAAATAATTCAGCCATTCTGCATTTCAGTGCATGTCACAGTCCATTGAAATGAAATCATAAAAGAAGACATCTTTGTTCTTTCTTGAAGCCAAGTCAGTTTTTTCTCCCTCTTTGCCAGTAGTTCACTTTGGCAGGTTTTAAAGAGCATGTAATTGAAATTTTGCATTTAACGAGTTGAGTCAACTGTGGCAAAGGTTTCCAAATTCAAATCTCTTGTCAACTTAGTCGCGTGCGCACGGTCTTTTGATATTTTATATTCTGTCATCAAGAGCGCTATATTTTGAGCTTCTTAATGTTTGAGATTTTTCTACTATATATATATATATATATATATATATATATATACTGTATATGTATCAACATGGAACAATTAACCTATACAGTGTTACCTGCTTACTAGGAGACCATTGGATTAAGATCACTCATTGGGTCTGACCACGTCTACCAGTATTATTGCTGTGCCCCGTCGCAGGGGTATTGTGCAGTTTTACCTATGCCTCTGGTGATCCATGCGGCTTATGTGTCACCCCTAGGGTGTAAATCCAGCTCCCATGTAAAACTTTGGACACCCCTTTAGTGATGAGCAAGCGGCTTTTTCTTTCCTGTTTTGCACATCCATCCACTCCACCCGGGAGTGTAATATGTAACCATATTCATACTCGGCATCTAATTATTCCATATTAGAATAATAAGTGCGCACCTCCCCAACATTTCAAATGGCCGAAGAGGGGCGTTGTTCTTGAAGGGGGCGTGGTTATGGGTGTGGTCATGGGGTTGGGGGTTTATCAATACTTTTTATGTGACTTAATGAGAGGTAGATAGTTATTAATGTAACGGAGTAAGAATGTATTTTATTAACACATTATTGTAACTTTTCGGGCTGCAGAACACAGGGATATACTCATACCCAGAAAACACTAGGATATAATAGAAATTAGGAATGTCCAGTGAACGAAGGGACACTTGGGAGGTATCTACTTTCAGAAAATACATCTAGATCTTATTTTTTAAGCTATATTTTCCCCAGGGGAAATCTTTTGTTTTCACGCAATAAAGATACTCAGTATGGTGGGTAATGCCAATACTCTTTCTACCAACACGTCCTGTTTTCTATAGGCTTATTTTATTAAAATATTTTAACGTTTAAAGCATTCAGCACTTTCTAATCGGCATATGGATCTCCCGACGTACATATGTTTTAACAACTCTCCTTTGATATGTAAAAAAAACAGGCTATAAAAGCAATCGTAAAGAATTTTGCCTTTTTTTATATTCATATTATACAGTTTAACATTGTGTAAGATATTCGTATGTTTTCATATTGGTACAAACCAACGCAGATGTTAAATATGTGCTTTTAACATAAATATTTCCTTAGAATGTTCAATGTGATGTGAAATAATTGAAAACATTATGTACATGTGTACGCTTAAATCTCGGGTGATTTTATATTCTTTCTGATACCGTGGGTCAAAGGCTAACATTTTTCCCATGCATACTCCCAGAGTCCTAAATGGGGAGACTCAAAATTGGCACCAAACACCAACGCCAGGGCACATGTGGCATGAGCTATAAAAAAAATCACTTAAAAAACATGCATGTGGGAATAGAAGTAAAGGGTCGTGCGATAAAACCATACAGAATAACTGACTATGTAGCTTATGCACTGCGAGTGTCTTAGTTTTTCTCTTTGTCTGCCTATTGGTACATTTGACATTTGTACACTCCATTTGGTGGCCTTCATCATTTTCATCAGTGTTTGGGAAACAGGATCACAAGCTGATTTTCTACATGTTATGCCTTTTCCCCCCAATTGTAGAACACCAAAGACAATGGTGTATTTCGGGTTGGGCATCCCCAAGTTACTATGGAGGCTGTATTAGCTAGCTTCAGATCTCCATAGTGTGAATGAACCAGTTCCATGGGAGATCTCTCCCCTATCAGCGTTGAGTAGCAGTACACCCCCAGGTCGACCGGCAGAGATGGCTGCCTCCCCTGGACCTATACTTGGGCCAGAATACGCCACTGACCATTGATTCCTGCCGCTAATTGATTATGCAGCAATCAGTGGTCTGAAAATGTGAAACAGACCATGGACAGGGGCAGTGCACTGTAGCTCCAGAGCTGCAGCTTCTCCATAAGGTATTTAGTTAATATTATTATCAAGTCATTTTTTTTAGAAGCACAAGCGTTCTCTTCTTTTCGCATAGTGGACCAGCTACCCAAAAGAAATGTTTTTCAAAAATGCTGTTCTTCAGTCTATCCTTCTCCACAATGACATATATAATCTCTTCATTACTAAAGGACATAGTAACGCAACCCATATTTACCAACGACCTATTTTATATTCTAGCTGCTTGACCGAATCGGTGACTTGGAGAAAGAACGAGATCTCTTAAAGGAGAATTACGACAAGCTTTACAACAGGTAGCAACATAGTAATTTCCTTCACTTCTACATTGTTGACAGTTTTGTGCGCACGAAAGAAAGCTCTGTGTGTTGAGTTGTGTTAGGTCACCGCATGCAGCAGCTTCCAACGTTGTGTAAATGAACTGTCATTCAATAAGATTTTCATTTATTTTCCATTATTTTCCGTGTGCTGTGTGGCATTTCCTTCTGAAATGCTATATAGTCTCAGGTTGTGGGCTTTTATAGCCCCTCCCGACTGGGTATACAATAGAAAACGTATTAATTCATACCAAATTAACGAATCTGTTTTACTTAATGTTAAAAGTCACAGCTGCCGACAGTCCTTTGTCCGGACAGTCCCAGTATCCAAGCTTTACGTTCCAGTGGAAACGTTATGTTTACTGGGACCAGCACGCTTACTCCAGCGTACCACTTGAGATCATTTAAAGCAATCAGCAGAAGTACTCCTTTGGTTACTTGGGTAATTTGCTGTATGATTAGGTAGTAATTATATCGTTTGCATGTTATTAGTATCTAGCATGCTATCAAAATGTTTTGGTCCCACATTCTAAAGGGCAACAGATCTGTAAGATAATTGAATAAATGAACCAACCCCTGTCCGCCGCACCTTTGTACCTGTCAGGTTATTGTTGATCCCATTTTCCCAAATAGTTAATGAGTTAAAGCTCTTTCTACAATGCACCGAGCTTTCTGACCGTAAAGTACATCATGTCTTATTAAATCATTATTCTCTATTAGATGCCATATCTTTCTTTGTGCTGGAAATCATTTTTTAAATTGCATTTTCTGTTGAGCTGAGTCCATTCTGCATTCATTTTTTTTTTTTTTTTTTTTTTTTTTTTTTTT
>VKOC01001769.1:0-10993 GCA_009364415.1 Spea multiplicata
CATATTTATTTGATGCATACGATAAAACACTTCTGGTCTGCTCTTTGAGCATTGAACTTCACAAGAGAAATGTAGATCCTTAAAACCCTGGATTCCTGAGATATTCCTCATACTTGTATACAAAGTAGTATAGTTTCCCATCCGAAGTGGTAGAGGCTAATACAGTGATGGAATTTAAACATGCATGCATTTAACAGTGGGCCCCCCACCAATACTCAACTACAGTATGTTAAAAAAGGTCATGTAAAATATTTAAATGTATTTATCTTACCATATTTGATATATTGTTTTATTAAGTAATATTGTGTTTTGTTTAAACACAGTAGTATTTGCACACACAATTGGGTGACATTGCTGTTTTATCTCTTCCCTTTCTTTCTTATCTCTCCACCTTTTCTATTTTCCCCTTTTCTCATTATTTCTCCTCTTTTTACTTATCGCTCCTCTTTCACTCAGAGCTCTTATTCATTGTCCCGGTGTCCAGCCACGCAGAGAGAGCTGGTGAGGGGAGATCTCGTGATCTTCCCAGACACCACCACCTCTGGCAGAGCTGATAGAGCTTCAGTTTGGGAGGCACACTAGCAATGCCATTGACTTCCCCCCAGAATGGGGCCCCTGTTGCTGGTGGGCCCTGGGCATGTGCCCTTTTTGCCCACTTTTTAATGTGTCCTGAATCTAAGATGACTACATGGGCCGAACGGTTGTTATCTGCCATCAAATGTTATATGTTTCCCTGCTAAGTAGTTTACACAATAATTGCTGGTTTTGTAAGGGCAATGATATGCAACCGCCGCACCCATCACTAATATCAACATGAGATGATCTAAGCATTCAACCACATCAATATGAAAAAAGGAAGGTAAGGGACCCAAAACACCTTAGATTTACATGCAAATGTTATTACCGGCTTTCACAGTGTCCTCTTACATGTTACCGCTCCAATTAAAGGGAACCCTCATGTCCGTTATCATGTGTGTGGGTTAAAAAGGTTTTCAAAGATAGAGTGCTTTTTTCTAAAACACTTCCAGCTTTTACATCATATGTATGGGCAATGCATATAAGTCATGTGTATGTTTTATCTCTGTTATCTCAGCACAATCTATTAGACAAACCATGCCTGCTTATCGAGCTACTTTTTAGTAAACAATAGAACGCTTACACTCTGGCTGATGAAAACCTATGGAGGAAAACATTCCATAAAGAATCAGCTCAGTGAGGTGTCCAGGCAGGGAAAATCCCCCCCAAAATATCAAAAAACGTTTATTTAAATAAAATTACATAAAACCAGGTTTTCTTCAATGCTAACCTACATTACTGAATACAGCAAAGAGTTTTATGCACAAGTAAAAATATTATTCTTTCTATGAGACTTTTTTTTTAATGAATATTTAATATGAATATAGACTATTTTAAGTCTGGTGCGTTAATTTTTATTGTATCAACAAGTTTAAATTGTCCTCTCTGTTTTGTGAATCCTTTATTTCACATTAGTCTAATGACCAAACAAGCAAGAAGGACATCATCATTTACTGCATTAAATAGGGTTTCTAATCTCTCTTTTGAACATAATTGGATTTGCGTGTATAGTGACTCTATTAACTTAGCACTGCTTGAAATAATTGCTGTAATTGCTAAAATGGCTTTTATTTATTGCGCAATTTCCCAAGCGATGGAACCAGTTTCTAGATCAGAGCACAAACTTCTCTTTTATCTGAAATCTGTAAACAGCCCGTGGGTTTTGGGAATCATACCTAAAGTTTTATCTCTAGGGGAAAAAATGGAAAAATTATGTGAAATAATTATTTCTCATTCTTCATGGCTCTTTAAAAAAATGCTCTGGTAATTGTTTAATTAGCCAATACTTGCTGTCAACAACTGGTACAAATAGCTAATACACACATAATAAAAAAACAAAAACTGACAAATAATGTTTTGCTCCATTATTTTAGTAACATGTTTCATTGTAGCTAGAAAATGATACAGTGTTCTCTGTAGGGAGAAAAGAAAAAAAATCCAAGGAAAGCCAAGGTATTATTAATACTGGCACTAAAGGAAAATTCAAACTTTGACAAATATACCTTTAGGACCTGCACACAAATATTTGTCTCTATTCTTATTCTAATGCATCACAGATGATAAATGAAATGTATTCTGCATTGCTCTACCTTTACTGAAGTCTGGGGTTTGCTATTACAGACATGCAATATCTCAATGGATTTAAGGCCAGGGATGCAATCGTAATGTGAAAAGTAGCAGCACGTGGGAGCTATATATTGCGTCTCACATTAGATCTCTTTTTCAAAGACTTGACCTTTTTGCATCATCTTGTAGGCTGCAGTCTGCAAACATTGTTCGCACTAGTAGTCTCCTGCATGGTAGATAAACCACGCTCACAGGCAACAAAGTTCTTTTAGGAACAAAAATACAGCATAGTATGTCAGAATTAAGAGCAACTGAATAAAACTGAATAAAACATTCCAATGTTTAGTGATTGTTAGGGTTAATGAAATGATTTATGAATCATATTGTAATTCTAGATAGGAAGACACTTATGAGCAGGGACCTTCTCACCGTTTGTTTCTTTAAGTTCATTTTGTTAAGTAATGTAGTACTCGTTATATTCTGTTTACCCATTGTACAGCGCTGAAGAATACGGTGCTATATAAATCAATAATAAAAGAAAAATGCTTGGAAATGTAAGCATAAGATTGTCCAAAATTTCTTGGTACACTGAAGGGGACAGACCAAGACATTGTGGACAATGCAATGCTTCTGACTTTGTGGGAACAGTTTGGGAAGACCCTTTTTTATTCCAGCATGACTGTGCCCCAGTGCACAACGCAAGGTCCATAAAGACATGGTTCAATAAGTTTGGTGTGGAAGAACTGGACTGAACCACACAGAGCCCTGACCCTAACCCCATCAAACACCTTTGGGATGAACTGCAACAGAGATTGGATTCTCATCCAACAACAATGCTTGACCTCACAAACGCACTATGGGCAAAAATGACCACAGAAACTTTCCAAAATATTGTGGAAAACCTTCCCACAAGAGTGGACGCTGTTATAGCCGCAAAAGGGGGACCAACTACATATTAATGTCTATGTATTTAGAATGCAATGTCATAAAATGAATGCAATGTCTGTTGGTGTAATGGTCAGGTGTCCCAATACTTTTGTCCATATAGTGTATGTTCCCTAAAAACACATAGATGTCACAATAAAAACCTTCTAAGCATATATCTTTAATTTCTGCATATCTTATCGTATATATATATATGCCTTTTATTCATTTTGTATTCTTCTAATATATAGATATGTAGATGTCCAATACATTGATCAAGAAATAATTCTACAACTCAACTGAATTATGCACATAGCAAAATGCTACTGTGTGGAAAAAAATGAATCCCTGTTGCTATACAACTTAATTTGGACCCTCAGCAATCGAGAGGTTTATTAGGCACCTGATTTTATTTCAAAAGACATTCAAAGGGCACAACATTAGCGTTTGAAAGGGTCATGTAACTAAAGTAAAAGGAATAAAAGGCATTGAAATAAAAGACTTGCGCTCGTGCAGAGCACTACACAGTTTTATGTAGGTCAGTGCTCATTAAGGAAAACAGCTTTCTTTTCAGCCCTCCTATTTTATCGCAAAATTGCACCCCGGTTTTCTTTCCTACAAACAACGGATGTCTACACCAGCTGCAGCTAAACTGTAACTCCCATGATCCTCAGTTGACTTGGTTAGTTTACATGAAAACAATGATCAAAGATAAAACTGCAACCCAACATAAAAAGCCACCTGCTCCAGAGCACAAAAGAAAGAACTTTCTGCATAACACCAGAATTCTGCAGATGTACAAGAGGAAGTATTAACCCCTTGATGGAAATGCGTTCGTTTTTACACACTTTATTTTCAGCAACCAGAGAATCGGGCAAATTTATGTAAAGAAGACACAACAGAACACCCATTCTCTATGCAAATTGTGCAAATAGGTAACATATTTCACAATACTTTTCTCACAAAGATTAGGCAGACATTTACTCAATGAACAGACTGCTAATGTGCTCACAATAATGAAAACTAATGGCAAAGCCATTTTTTTTCTATTTGACCATTTAACTACACTCTTACTCATTGCACGCCGGGTACGCATGAGCTAAGTATTTATGTCTCCAAAATTGCTGGAAACCACATTGTGTTTGGCAGCAGCTATCATTAAATAAACAGCAAGAACTACTTTAAGGCTACTATAAATGGATATTTGAACACGTGTCATTAGTAAATATTTCTATGTGCTCCATAACATGTAGCTTAAATGATTACAAATAACATTTTTTTTTATTAGATCAGCTAGGGGGCAGTGGGAAAGAATGGCATCTATCACGATAAAACTGATAATGTAATAGTATAAAATAAACTTTTTGTTTTTTGCACCTTGTAGTTCGGAGGGTTTTAACACTGTACCCCAAATGCACCCCGCTAAGGGGTATCTCAGCTCTGTACCATTAGCGAGAGCATGCTCCAACCAACTACCGCAAAGTAGCCCTCAAATCTTTTTTCCAACAAAATATTAACTTAAAATTACAGAGTGCCCCTTTGTTCCTATAAAAACCACTGGATTAGATCATCCCAATTAAAAACAAATGCTATTACATGATGCTATGGGAAGTAGTTTGCACTTTTTAACACATTGCATTCTTAGTGCTCGAATATAGACTTTCATCCATCTACAGACCCATCAATATATTGCATTTATTTGTATTTGATGGTGTATTTGATTGGTGGGAAAAAAACCCTTATTTTTTCAGTTAAAATAACAGGGTAGAAGCATGTTTTTTTTGTCATAATATATGCAAAATAGCTTGCAAAGCAGGAAAATAAGATGCTACATATGACAGCTGCAATATACTAAAGCAGCATCTGAATGCCTGGATGATGGAGAATTATACAACTTTGAATAAGCACAACTATTCCAAATTGTGTCATCTATTGTAACACACGAGCATCTGGAACATGGGTTTTTGTAACAAGAGAGGCCCTTATGAATGACTTTACTGCCACTATTTCGGTATTATTTCAAAATCTTTTTTCGAAACACTTCCCCATAGGCTGGTTATGGGCCGGCGGACTACAATATTCACATTTACTTGGACAAGGAAGAAACATTGTACATCAAGGGAAATTAAATCTTGCCAATGTTTAGAGGTAGAAATGCCAAGCCAAATATGTATAACTAATATGTTGATGCCCAGCTGTCACATTGATGACATCCATCATTTCAAGAAAAAAAACAAAAAAACAGTACATTCTCCAAAACTAATGGATCTACACACGGACAAATACTATGCTGATACGTGTGTGTGTGTGTGTGTGTGAAACTTGTGTATCTGTTACATTACATTTTAAGGATGCATGATATGGAAGAAAAACACTCTTTTGATATAGGCATGAGTCTCTTGCAGGATTTAAAAGACAGGAAGATGCAACAAAAACTGACCCTTAAAAATCTAAAATCTGCAGTGAAATATGTTTGTTATACATTCAATAGTAAAGTGTACGGTAAACTAATGATTGAGAATTAGTCTAATAAACCAGCTCGCAATTAAACTCTCAGTTAGCCAATAAATGGTATCATTTTAACTATACTTTTCTCAAATAAACCAGCCTTCCATTATAATTTTTTTGGCCGATTTACTCTCTGCCTGATATCGGCCACTCCTGTGGCAGACCAGGTACTGTAGTCTGCAGCCGCTGGCTAGGTAAGCGAGCGTAAAAACGTAATGTGCGGCGTATCCTGCTGTCCGCCCCTCTTACGTCATTAGGTGAAAGTGCCAGGACCACCTCATTATCCCCAGTCTGGCATTTTCTTTATCCTGTAAAACTCTAAACCTTGTCAGAACCTTCATATGCCTATAATTTGCAGGGTTATTTTTAGCCAAACAGCGTTAAAGTCATAAACAGAAAGTGATAAAATGTTTTTATGAGTTTACTTAAGCGCAAGAGAATTTTTAAAAAGCCTTTGGTCCATCAGCATGCAATTAAAAAAGATATTTGTCTGATGGGCATAATACAAGAAGAATAGACGTGCTACTTTGTGATTTAGGGAACCAGGCAGAGTTCTTCACAACGAGATGTAAGAAAGAAACCTTTAAAGGTTAATGTGCAGAAATGAATACTATTTCACTTTCTAAAAACATTAACAGTCCAAGAGCATCCCAGTTAAACAAACAGGGCAACGTGTTTAATTGCCAAATGATCTAAATCTGCGATTCTCTTTTAAACACTCTATTGTACCTGGATAAAGACATTCTTGGCACGGACTCCTATTCCATTTGTCCTGGCTAAGGGCATACACAACACAAGCAATTTGCCAAGTAATGACACCTGATATAGAGATATTGCATAAACCCATACCCAGGCTCACTCATTTCAGACCAGCTGCATTTAAATAAAAAAGTTGTCCAAAGAAAACCATTGCAGTTAACTTTTGGGTGCCAGAGTCCTTATCACCCCTGTGGTATCCAAGTGTTACCCAGAAGAACCACATTTACAATTTGGTCATTATGTCTTGTAACAATTATGTATCACACAAGAAACACGACTTAACTAGCTATTTGTAAAAGTATTTCTTAACATTCAACAGAAATTGTCAGCATGGGGATCTATTTCAGAAGCTCCTGCAAGTCAGTGATGGTTTGAATAGACTTCTATGAACTAAATCCATCCACAGCTCACTATAAGTATTTCCAGTAACCAATAAAAACGTTAAACGATGTGACAGCCTAAAATAATATATCTTTCTATATAAGTCATAGAATAACAGATATAACCTGAAATAGAAAACATAAAGAAGTATTTAATATGTGTAGGAAGCTGTATAATGTATACCACTGGTTAATGGTAGCAAAGAAATAAGTATTCTAGCAGACACCATAAAATGTTATTTGAAGGCCAGGCACTGAAGTGGAAGGTTGTTCTCCCCCTATTATTTGTCTTAATGCAGACTCGTGAAGTAGGCATGGATTAGCTACCAATGTTTTTCATTCAATATATTTTTATTACATTTTTAAAGTAAGGATAAATATGTGATAAAATTCCAGACACACATTGGCAGGGTTGAGTAGTGTACAATTTGTGGTGAGTACGTTATACATAGTAACAATGTGTTGTACAATTAAAAAATTATATTTTTGTTAAACAACTCTGAAGTCTCTGTGAATGTTAATTACACAAAAATAATTTATAAAGAGAACATTGAATATGAAAGCTAACATTAACAAATCTAAATATATTAATAAAACATATATAAAGTAATAAAGCTACACTTGCTGGCCTAAACATGCTGTTGCATATGGCTAATAACTGGTTATTTATTTATGTGACAGAACCCTCCATCACTGGGGCCCCTGGAGAGGCCTGAGAGCCAGCCTCCTCCCTATCGACTATGGGCCCAGGCCTTGTAGAGACTTCTGTGTGTGGATACAGGGGTTCAGTCTGCTAATGTACCCCATGTTTTAGCACTCAGAGTCTCAGAACTGTAACGTCTGCTGGACATCCTGTGGTAGGAAGAAGGCTGATTGTCTTAGCATTGTTAATTGTATAGGTGTGAAGTGTTTCCCCTGTTATTGTGTGAGTTAGCCCTTGTCTTAAGACCCCCTGTAGGTATGACTAGGTGTCACTGCTGCATACCTAATTATCAATTACATAACAGGTAGCTGTTAATCCTGTGAGCTCCTGTTATCCCTGTGTCCTGGCCATTGTCTGTCTCAAGCCAATTATATGTCTATCGTCATTCCACGTCTACGTCCCCAGTTAATGTCATTATTTATGTCTCGTGACATCCTGTCCTTCCCCCGGATATTGTGTTGCAGGATTTGATCTAATTACTTCCTTCCTGCCATGGTAATTAGATCTTGTGATATTTGTATTGCCCCTTTTCTACTTCTGTGTATATATACCTCTGTATTTGGCTTTAATAAAGGAGTCCTGCTTTCACCTCAACATGAGTGTTGCCTGATGTTTGGGGTGGGTTATAGCCACGCTGTGTAGCTAAGCTTCGGATAGCCACAGTGCCAATGCGGCTTCAGTCCAGCGACGTCCCTCCTTCTATCTACAACGCTGGTTCTGCCCGGCGCTGAAGGGGTTACTGGTTGGTGTCCCGGCAGGAGGAAGCAACGTTAGGCGGGAGTACCCAGTCGGGGTAAGGTCGGTCCCGTCACATTGGTGGCAAGCGGTGGGATTTTTCCTTCCAAACGGGACATCCAAACCACCACCAGGATTGGTCACCCTTCGGGCAGAGAAGGAGCAATGCCAGGATCCTCAGCTATGGAACTGGAGTTCAGATGGCGTATGCAGGAGGCATGGGCCCAACACAACGGACCTGTATCAGCTGAGGACGAGCTGAGGTGGAGGGATCATATCCGTAGGCAACTCTGGTGGGAGACTCTGCAATGGGAACAGGAATACCAGGGTAAGTGCCTCCCAACCAGCGAGGACATTTACTGGTTCCAGCTGGAGGCACGAATGCCGTTGCTGGGAAAGCAGCCCAGGGAGGAATGGGTAGCCGAGTTGGAGGTGCTGGTCCAGGCAGAGCTGAGGTTGGACGATGGATATCGAGCTCTGCGGTGGTACGCAGCACAGCTATGCCCGGGGCTGGAGGATAAAGGTCCTACAGAGGGCTATGGCTTTGGCGGCCCGGGATTACTATTGGAAAGCATAGAAAAGGATCCCGACTTCGGAAGTACATCAGAGTGCCGGGAGGAAGACATCCAGGAGCGCAGGGCAGAGGCTATCCCATTTGTGCCTGAGCTGTGGGCTGACCTGGATTATTTGGTCACACAAGAATGGGAACTGGAACAGGCATATCAAGATTTGTTCGACCATGTTCAGCAGTATGCCCCAGTGTCTATGGATTTTTTTGATTATTCATCCGAGAATGTTAACCCAGGATGGGTAGATGAGGCTGCGGTCTTCACACCGGGGTCCTCCGAATGCTGGGTAGTTCGCCCGGATCCATACCCCCCAGCTGAAGCGCTGACAACAGGGTGGAGAGCCCCTGGCCTCTGCCCCGTACCTGCAACAGGAATCCAGGGATATGCGGCAGCCGGCCCATCTCCCCAGCGGCTGCTGGAAGACCCGGGAGACTGCGCAGCCGGCTCATCTCCCCAGCGGCAGCTCACAACTCTGGGAGCGGAGGAACTTGTTCTCCCTCCCCAGCGGCAGATCCCAGCTGAGGGTGTCGTCCCTCCTCCCCAGCGGCTGAAGGATGACCTGGGAGTGGAGGGTACCGTCCCTCCTCCCCAGCGGCTGTTGGATGACCCAGGAGACAGCGCAGTCGGCTCATCTCCCCAGCGGCAGATGGAGAACCAGGGAGGGGATGCAGGTGGCATCACTCCTCAGCGGGTGGGTGAGTGTCCAGGAGATGGCGCAGCCGGCCAGTCTCCCCATCGGCACCTCACAACTCTGGGAGCTGGCAGTGTCATCCCTCCTCCCCAGCGGCTGACAGATGACCTGGAAGACGGCGCAGCCGGCTCATCTCCCCAGAGGCAGATCCCAATTGAGGGAGCTGAGGGTGTCGTCCCTCCTCCCCAGCGGCTGACGGATGAACCGGGAGACGGCGCAGCCGGCCCATGTTCCCAGCGGCAGAAGGAGCATCAAGGAAGGGGTGGAGATGGCATCCCTCCCCAGTGGCCAAGTGAGCGCACAGGAGATGGCGCAGCTGGCCAGTCTCCCCAGCAGCAGCTCACAGATTCGGAAGTGGAGGAACCTGTCCTCTCTTCCCAGCCGCAGATCCCAGTTCAGGGAGCCGAGGGTGTCGTCCCTCCTCCCCAGCGGCAGACAGATGACCTGGGAGATGGCGCTGCCAACCCATCACCACAGCGGCAACAGGAGCACCAGGGAGAAGATGCAGGCATCATCACTCCCCAGCGACTGGGAAGATTCCAGAGAGAAGGTGCTGTAGGCACTTCTCTACACCGGCAGTTATATTTTTCTGGAGAGGTTGGGCGGGGAGTACTGCTCTTGGAGGGGCAGATTATTTGGGGCACCAGTTTCAGGAGGGCATTGATGGGCTAAGTGAACTAACTGACTACGGAGTC
Organism: Spea multiplicata; assembly: GCA_009364415.1. NCBI lineage: Eukaryota > Metazoa > Chordata > Amphibia > Anura > Pelobatidae > Spea > Spea multiplicata. The sequence continues at coordinate 10,107 of VKOC01001769.1, forward strand.
AACCCGTTTGGGGTTTACTCCTGTGTCAGTCCTATTTGGATGGGGGAGATGTGTGACAGAACCCTCCATCATTGGGGCCCCTGGAGAGGCCTGAGAGCCAGCCTCCTCCCTATCGACTATGGGCCCAGGCCTTGTAGAGACTTCTGTGTGTGGATATAGGGGTTCAGTCTGCTGATGTACCCCATGTTTTAGCACTCAGAGTCTCAGAACTGTAACGTCTGCTGGACATCCTGTGGTAGGAAGAAGGCTGATTGTCTTTGCATTGTATAGGTGTGAAGTGTTTCCCCTGTTATTGTGTGAGTTAGCCCTTGTCTTAAGACCCCCCTGTAGGTATGACTAGGTGTCACTGCTGCATACCTAATTATCAATTACATAACAGGTAGCTGTTAATCCTGTGAGCTCCTGTTATCCCTGTATCCTGGCCATTGTCTGTCTCAAGCCAATTATATGTCTATCGTCATTCCACGTCTACGTCCCCAGTTAATGTCATTATTTATGTCTCGTGACATCCTGTCCTTCCCCCGGATATTGTGTTGCAGGATTTGATCTAATTACTTCCTTCCTGCCATGGTAATTAGATCATGTGATATTTGTATTGCCCCTTTTCAACTTGTGTATATATACCTCTGTATTTGGCTTTAATAAATGAGTCCTGCTTTCACCTCAACATGAGTGTTGCCTGATGTTTGGGGTGGGTTATAGCCACGCTGTGTAGCTAAGCTTCGGATAGCCACAGTGCCAATGCGGCTTCAGTGCAGCGACGTCCCTCCTTCTATCTACAACGCTGGTTCTGCCCGGCGCTGAAGGGGTTACTGGTTGGTGTCCCGGCAGGAGGAAGCAACGTTAGGCGGGAGTACCCAGTCGGGGTAAGGTCGGTCCCGTCACAA
>VKOC01001770.1:0-108978 GCA_009364415.1 Spea multiplicata
AAACTGTACCCTGCCCACCGCGCTCTAAACTGTACCCTGCCTGCAGCCACCACCACGCTCTAAACTGTACCCTGCCCGCCACCATGGCGCTCTAAACGGTACCCTGCCCGCCGCCACCACGGCGCTCTAAACTGTACCCTGCCCGCCGCCACCACCACACTCTAAACACTGAGCACTGTGGCATACTGCACTGCACCTTGCCCACCACAACCACCATCTGAAACTTACTGTGCCCATTGCCACGTAATAAACCTCAATCTGCCTGCTGCCACACCGATCCTCGCAATGCCCACCACAAACACATTGCATGCCAAAGCACAATAAACAGCACCGCTCAGTGAAGCACATTTTAATCACCAACCCCCTGCAGCATCCTACAGTCCTGTATCCTCCCCAAAAACAATCATAAGAAATCTATTACTACTGTCCCAGTTTATGTCCTTATTTTTTTAAATGATCATATAAGGGTGATGTCCATGAATTGGTTAATGCAAAGCAACAACTTTTAGCTGTAATTTGCACAAGTTCTCTGCTTCCGGAGCTGAGATTTTCTAGGGGTTTCAGGTGCTGCAGACAGCAGAGGTAGGGACGTAGCTGTAACCCCATTGAAGTGACAGTCGGGGATGAGGCTTTCAGCTTCTTCCAAGAGAAAAGCACAAGAAAGGGAAAAATTCCTCCGAGTGACAATCTTGTGACGGGGAAAACGGAACAGAGGGAAATGGAGAAGAGAGATGTCTTCAGAGGCGCAAGAAATAATAACAAGGATCTATGCAGCCAAAAAAAGACAGCCGAGTATTTGGAAGGGGGGTAGGAGGGGGAGCGAGTTTGAAGATGTCTCCTGTACAAGACGCTATTTGTGAGCATTGTCACAGAGGAACAATACAATCCGCAGAGAGCCCCAGAAAATGGTTTGCGTGTCTTTTATTCATCTAGATCAGGATCCTTAAAAGAGAATTGGTGACCTTGTCTTCTCACGTTAATGTGACAGCTATGTGCTTTGGAAAAAATTGGGATTGGTCTTGGCTACAAGGGGCGCATGTGCCCAAGGGTGTAGGCCTCCTCATCACAGATCGCACAACCTGTGTATCTTACTGAAATATAAATATTAGGAATGGGGTATAGGAACCTCTCTTATTCCCCTCATAAAGCCTAGAAAGTATTGAGTTTGCCCTATTGTCTTGTCCTATATTATAGACTGTGCTTGTGGTCAGTCCCTACGTGGAGGAACCATAATTGGGTAGGTCCAGACTAAGGTGTGTACCCACGGACCTGTTTCTTCTTCTGACATCACTGGATACTGAGTACTGACTTATTTTATTGCCACTGTATAGGAATGAAAGGCATTTTGGTATTTGTGGTGATATAGTTTTATGGTTAAAGAATTTCAGCATAAAATTGATGTTGGGTACACAGGGCAGTATCAAAACGTGTAGCGACAACGGCAACCACCTAGTGACAGGCAAACTATAGCAATAAAGATGCTGTTATGGTGACACAAACGCCTACCGTCCCAGAATCCTCCACTCTTGACCATCGGTGTAATTTTATCGGCTGCTAGGCTGTCACTACAGCTACTTTCACAGCAATAAAGGGTTAACTTCCCCAGTGGAAAAAACTCATCAAGAATATGACAAAAAGGGAAATGAGGAATAATCAGGTACTTGGCAATGCGAGAAAAATGATAAATGCTTCCGATATTTCTTGCAATAAACTTTTCCGAAAGTGGCCCCCCCTCCCCATTCTTTCCAGACAGCAAATTCAATCTCTCAGACCCCCCTTACCCGTGGCCCACTCACGCTGCACCATCAACGCTCATTGTTCCATACTTTTAAGGGTTTTTTATTTTATTTTATTATTTCCTATTTTTTTTTGTCATTTACTTCAAACATGTAAAATCCTTTTAATTTAAACTTTCTCTCTTCCTTTCATTAAAAGGTTTCGGAATCTAAAAGCGCTGTGTTAATGCGCGTGTGATATCAGCGGGGCCGGGGAGAGAAGTTTTTTCTCTTGTTTCTTCTTGTTCTTCTCTATCTTTGGGATTTAAATGTCCCCCTTTGCCAGTGAATATGCTGCTTATTGTCCCTGCTTTTTGTGCAAGACAAAATAACACACATCGGGCTCTCATATTATTTTCTGATTTCAATGCCGTCTTCCCCCCTCCCCGCATTCAATTAACGGCATGCATGGGGGGCAGAGTAAAAGGATCTTATTTTTTTAAGCAGCCCGTGTTTCCCTGTGGCTCCCGCCTTTTGAAAAGCTCTCTGAACGTTTCCTAATTAGATAAATTACTTTATCTGAAGGGCCACAAAACAGGAGGTGCTGCGAGAGAATAAAAAAAGCGCCAGAGTGCGGTCTATAGATCGGGGGGAGGAGGCAGGCGTCGGAGGGTCTCGTGTCAGATTCTTGCCCGCTTTTTGCCGGCTGTGTGGTATCTGCTACCTGACTTGTAAAATTAGCTGTCTTGTGCGATTTGTCAGTGGAGCAGTGAAGCTCTCAAGCAACTCCGGGCGGGAAAATGATTCTGTCATATCGTAACCACTTTACCGCCGGATCACCTGGAAAGCCGGCTTAGGGGGGCATTCCCATTAACAAAGCAGCCAGAAACACCCAAATCTCCATATGCTTAACGCTATGCGCCGGACGCTTTGGCCCTAGGCCTTCCTCCACTGGCTGTAGGTTGTCTAGAATCCCGTTGGTCTTGTTGAATTGTAAAACGGCAAGATATATGTGAAAACGTTCTAAAGCCGCCTCACGTGTGTTATTGCTGCCAGAGGAGCGACTGGAATTTTATTATTTTTCACAAAAGAGCAACATATTTTAGCTTTTTGGTGCTTGACGTGTTGTTCTTCATCAATTGATGCTCTCAAAAAAAGTCAGAGCATTGCTATACGTTCCTGCCCGTGGTCCACATTAAGGTAGCATGATTTTTTAAATAAAGCAAGAAAAAATATTAAGAACATATAAAAAACACTTAAGTCCTTGCATAACTGCTAGTTGAGGAACACACAACAGAGAGACCTGAAACTCAAGAACATTTGCAGAGGAACGGCTCGTTTCTTTGTTACTCCAGTGTCTGGTGTATTCTTCACTCATCAGGCATGATGGCTCCGTATTCTTCCGTTATTAAACATTGGTATCTTTGTAGCCGTATTCAGTTGCCTGCGTTCCATATTCGCATAAAGTGCCAACCAGAAGCTTGCGGTGTTGCAGAATGCCAGATGCTTTTATGGCCGGGCAGTCATTAAGTCTTCAGTAACGTGGCTGCGGCGTAGAGCTCTTTGCTTTAACTCGTATCCTAACCGGGTGCAGCCATCAGCAACCAGAAAGATCCGAAACCAGCAAAATCCCAAGTTGCGGAAACGGTATATCTTGAGGCAGTAGAATCAGCGTCTTGACTCTCAATTGACTGTCTCAATTCCCCACTCTGATATGCCGCCATCTTGTTTGAGAAAAAATCCAGTTACGGACATAAAACCGTTGTTGGATACAGGTAATAGAGCGAGCAATCACACAGATTCATCGCGAGGCTCGAAATCTTTGCATTTTATTTTATTTTTGGAGGACGTGCCGTTTCCCGGAGTCTTCGCCAGTCACAACATGACCAGAGGGTATTGCCAGGACAATATGTGGCATCCTGTCAGCTGAGATAAGTTGCCATATTTTCCACTTGAGCTGAAGCTAAATGATTGTACAATAAGTTACGAGTGTCCTTGAGAGCAGGCCGGTGACGGCAGCGATCACTCGGAGGGTTCATCTCCCCGCTGCTGATATTTATGGAATGTGAATGTTATTTTATTCCTTGCCTGTCTCTGACACTAAGCTGATCGGAGCTGCTGCCCAGAGGAGAGGGGTATATTTTGGGAGCGGGTGGGACGGGTTCTTGCTAGTGCAATAAAACAGGATTGTGAATGTACAAGATCTATAAAATAATTGAAATTGTTGTGTCGTGGGGAGAAGCAGAGCAATCTAAATAGACTATGTCTCTTCTCCCCGTCCCCTCCCTCTCGGTTTCTTCTACACTCTTTGAGCTCTTCTTATTTTCTTCATTTCATCCTTCGCTATTTTTTCTGTCTCTTATTGCTCTATTTCATGCTGTTCTGTTATTTCATTGTCTCATTTATTATTATCTTTTACCCACATACTCTCTTCTTTCTGTCTGGTCCTTTTCCCCCCTCTTTGGGTACATCGGATTTAGTCATGTTTTCTCTTCTTGTTACAGACACAGGCCTGGGTGACTCCGTGTGCTCCAGTCCAAGCATCTGCAGCACCGCGAGCCCGAAGATAGACCCGCCGCCCTCTCCCCACGCCAACCGCAAAAAGCACCGCCGAAAGAAAAGCACCAGCAACTTCAAAGCCGACGGCCTGTCCAGCACGGCCGAAGGTGAGAGCCCTCTTCCACTGTCTGTAATCACATTAACCCTTTCATTGTCACAGCCATTAACGACAGAGAAATTGTGTTCTGATGTGAACATCAAATCTTGCTCCACCATAGGCTCGTTCTTTATGGTTTCACCACTGCAAAAAGAAAAACTCCTTTCATCAACACTGTTCTAACAAACCTATGAGCAACCCTTAAACCTGTACACTGTCAGCATGCAGATATATACAGCTGCGCCCTGCGGTATTCTGCAAAAGCAGTCCACGGCTAGAGAGAGAAGAATAGGTTCGCAGAGTATGTGTCCATTTGCCAATGTTGTGGCTGCCTGACGGAGTTCCATGTCCCACCCAAATAGATCCTCGTCGCCCTCCTCGACTGGGGGTATGAGATACGGTTTAGGTATCGGTGCACTGGGGGTATGAGATACGGTTTAGGTATCGGTGCACTGGGTATGAGATACGGTTTTAGTAATCGGTGCACTGGGGGATGAGCATACAGTACGGTATCGGTGCACTAGGGGTATGAGATACAGCTGTATGGTATCGTGCACTGGGGGTATGAGCATACCAGTTTTAGTTATCCGCTGCCGCTGCGGGGTATGAGATACAGTTAGGTATCGGTGCACTGCGCGGGTATGAGATACAGTTTAGGTATCGGTGCACTGGGGTATTGAGATACAGTTTAGGGTACGGTGCAACTGGGGTATTTTTTTTTGAGATACGTTAGTTATCCGTGCGCTGGAGGGGGTATGGAGATACAGTTTAGTTATCGTGCGCTGGGGGTATGAGATTACAGTTTAGGTATCGGTGCCACTTGGGGGTATGAGATTACAGTTTAGGTATCGGTGCACTGGGGGTACTGAGATACAGTTTAGTATCGGGGCACTGGGGGTATGAGATACCAGTTTAAGTATCGGTTATGCACTGGGGGTATGCAGATACGTTTAGGTATCGGATATGCACTGGGGGTATGAGATTACAGTTTGGTATCGGATGCACTGGGGCTATGAGAGATACATTAGGTATCGGTGCACTGCGGGGTATGAGATACATGTTGAGCTTATCGTGCGCTGGGGGTATGAGCATACAGTCTTTAGGTATCGGCTGCAACTGGGGTATGAGATTACAGTTAGGTATCGGGCACTGGGGGATATGAGATACAGTTTAAAGGTATCGCGTGCACTTGGGCGGTAGAGATACGTTTAGTTATCGTGCCTGGGATGAGATACAGTTATAGTTTATTCGTGCGCTGGGGGTTGAGATACAGTTAGGTTATCGGGCACTGGGGTATGTACAGCTTTAGTTATCGTGCGCTGGGCGGTATGCAGAACAGTTTAGGATCGGTGCACTGGGGGTATGAGATACAGTTTAGCGGTATCGGTTGCATGGGGTATGAGATACAGTTACGGTTGTCGGTGACTGGGGTTATGAGATACAGTTTAGGTATCGGTCACTGGGTATGAGATACAGTTTAGGTATCGGTTGCACTGGGGTATTGAGATACAGTTTAGGTTATCGGTGCACTGAGATACAGTTTAGGTATCGGTGCACTGGGGGTGTGAGATACAGTTTAGTTATCGGTGCACTGGGGGTATGAGATACAGTTTAGGTGCACTGGTGATGGGGTTAGCGAGCCAAGTCATCCCCTCTTCCCAACTAATCATAATCTTTCAGGTTAAAGAATGAATTGGTATGTTTGCTGTGTACTGTGATATGTCAATTTTACGTCTTGTATTTTACTTACTCTACTTTCTGTTAGCTTGTATGGCTGCATAAAATGCTTTCGTATAGTACTCAATTTATGCTTTTTTTTTTTTTTTTTTTTACCATAACTATTTTTCAGCCTATTTTTTCCATACCTCCTTAAAATAGCAGAGTATCTGATACTGTTATACCCAACAAAGGTATTATTTTGCTAATGATAGGAGACGCTGTAATCAGAATCACTAGATGCACCGTTTCTGATTATTTGCCATCATCCTTGCATTTAAAAAAAAAACACGGAGGGGTTGAACTTCTTACGTGCCCTTTTCCCTTACAAATGATTTAATAGCACATGGTACCTTTGCATGTTAGTTATTGGCACTCAGGTTTTCTCTACTATTGCTGCCTAGTTTTAAATAGTATAACCCCCCCTCTCCCCACCCCCAGATTTAGAAGAATATCCTCTGTCTCCCTGAGATGCCGCAGCTTTTCAGTCCTTCCCGCAGTTTGGGACCTTTTGCTGTAAATGTTTGAAATAAGGAATTCTTTGCTTATTTAGACCCACAATCAGATCGTTAGACCCTGGATGAGTTCAAATTGCGTTGTTGGGGATCCAGTGCTTCACTGATCACAGATTCACGTTAAATATGCAGCCCTTTAATTAACCCTTTGAAATGTGATCCCTGTCAAAGCCCTGCTTAGGTTTGATGCTGCGGGTTCCCATGCCCTGAGCTTGCTGCACCTGGAAGTCGTATTATGGTCATTTTGTGCACCTGTGCTCATGTATTAGATGATGCACCCCTAGATTTTAATTACTGATCGGGGGTCTCTGGTATATCTATGGACCGCCTCTGGACGCTTGGTGTTTTGTCATGTGTAAAGAAGTGCAGCTGCTCTGCGATTGTAGTTTTAGTATATGAATGACGCAGACACTAGTATATTGCGCATGGGCAGTATTGTGTGTTACTGGTTTTCAGGCCATTGATTACATATACATATATTAAATCGATATATATATATATTTGCCTGTATACCCGACACGTGACACTGATTGGAACATAGGGTGAGTATAATTATATTGATAATTAATTGGTAAAACAAATACAAAATAATAATTTACGGAAAGGATTCTCTGTTTTATTAATTTGAGTGATTACGTCCAAGCGGTTGACCTGCTGGCTGGATCAGCATACTGGTATTTGTGATCCTCGAAAAGCCTCTCTGACATGGCTACGTGTATCTATGTTACCGGCCTGGCTCTGTATCCATGGTACACGCAGTAAGCATGTATGTGCATCATATCCATAACACGTTCCTTCTTTCTTCGTAATAGAGCAGCGGGCAGATCTGCATCCATCAGTTGTTTTGGATAAATGTTTTCACATCAGGCTCTATTCCTTTCCTCGGTTTCTGCGGCATGTCCGCTCTCAGCCTTGTAACATCGGGTACACCTCGGTGACACTGTTTACATATAAATCTCTATAACAGCCTAAACATTTAATTCATGAATTTAAATAATGAGAAGCCGCTTTAACAAATATATTGTGAACAAACCCGCTGTGTCGCTTTCTTATTCCCGAAACAGATCATGCGTTTTGCATTACACAGGACTTTATGCAGCTTAACGGGTCTGATGTGTTTGCTTGGATAGCCAAACTTGCGCGTGATGGAACAAAGCATAGTGACTGGCGGGGAGAAATAACTAATCTCTGACGGCCGTATGATCATCGAACGGAGCTCATTGTTGTACAGATGCGGGAGAAAAATGTGTCTTGGCGTGACCGCCGCAGGTTGCCTAATGCTGTGCTAATGCTAGATCTTTGTCGAATGCACTGGAAACACAATACATAATACCCCCTTTCCCCCTCCGACCCACTCGCTTTTCCGTCTGTCCCTCTCCTTTCTCTTCCCCATTTATTTTTCTCTTTCTCCGTCTCTCCTTACCTCCTGCTCTCTGGATGCAGCTAAACGCAAAGCATGGAAACTAAACCGTGTTGGCAGCCTGCGAAATGTTTACAGCGGCAACGCTAACACTGAAGGTAACGCTCGCCCCTTCTCACCCCCTTCTCACCCCACGCTCTCTGCATGTGCCTTAACGGCTGTGTCTTCTCTTGGTGTTTCATGCTATCATTTCACCTCCCGGAAGGTGTATGCGCAGCACCATACATAGCAGCAGAGTTACCATATCCATGTGATAGCTTTATATGGCGGCGTACGCGCCGTGACGGATCACGGAGGTGACTCGGCCCCTGCTGGAAGATGCTTACAAGGTTGGTAGTCTCATCAAGGCTGTAGTCAGCCAGTCAAGGTCGTCGTCCCATTGTGCCTCATTTCGTCCAAATACTACCACCTGTTCCGGCCTCCATCTTGTGCAAAAAGTGTTTCTCACGTGAGAAAGATTTTTAAGTAGTGTCCAGTTACGCACTCATTTGTGATTTGCACATGAAAACCCATCCATTTACCCCCACGGAGTAGCCGTGCTATAGTCACACGTGGGCATGGCTTCATCTTTTGGCTATTATCACCATGCCTCCCAAAGTCTAGATCTAGCCAAACCCTCACGATGCATTTGTTGGATTTCATCTGCCTTCTACACTCGTTTAACCTTCTTTAAAAAGAATAGTCAGTGGACTGGTTTGTCGGACCCCTTTAGGAGTTGGGCGACATACAGTGCTCCTTTGGTGAGATGGTGGGTGCTGTCAGTGTACGCCTTTCCCTTAGGCTGTGGGTACCATAGGAGGGTAATCGGTGATAACTAAGCCGGCAAAGCCCTGGCAAGTGGGTACCGTGGCTGTTGACCATTAACCATTATGAGATTTGCACCAAAAGTGTTTCAGTGATATTGCATAATATTGTTCTACAAATCTCAGCCTTTAGAATATAGGCTTAATGTGCACGGAAGCCTATGGCCCAGGGCACAACGAACGAGTCAAAAACATTCCTTTAACTATAAACGGGGCGTTATACTACTTACTGCGCTGTGTCCAGAAGGTGACTTGGGGCCTCAAGATAAAGGCCGCCCTCCTATCCTTCCTTCTCTCTCTCTCCTCTCACTCTCTCCCTCTCTTCTTTCTCCAAAATATATCTCCAATTGTTTAATCTGAAAGAGAGACTTTGTTTTATACATTGGCCCACAAGAAGGTGATGCAAACCTCTTCTGGAACAATGTGGCACGATCTGGTTTTGTGCAAATACAAGTGCCGCATGTCTCCGTCCTCCGTGATAAACAGAATGAACGTGGCAATTAAAACATCTGCAGAGGGTTAAAACTATTGCTTTGCAGCAGGTTATGACTTTGTATAACGTGTGTGTATGTATATATGGGGGGGAATTTATATACCGCTGTGTGTGTGTGTGTGTGTGTATGTATGTATGTGTATATATATATATATATATATATATATGTGTGTGTAATAGCGCTCCGGAATCTGCTGGCGCTCTAAGGCTAACGCCATATAATAAGAATGTAATGTTCGATGTGTAATGACTGCTTTGAGTCCGTCTCCATTGTCTATAGCCATTTACATATAAAGACACACATATTGGTGAAATAATTATATTAGTGTAGTGTATGCCCATTATGCCGTTTTAGCACCTTTGCCAGTCCATCCCTGGCATGTAAATTGTTAAATAGGAAAACATTTTATTTTTGCTTCATGCAGCAACAGGGGCCATCTCCTCGGTCATTACCCTTCATCATGTGTGTATATGTATATATATCTCTATATACTTCTGTGTATGTAATGTGTTCGTATCAGGTGTAATGATCTGTAGCCAAAAACAATTGTGTTCTGTGACATTTAAGTAACAGCTTTTTAATTTGTTTTTTGTTTGCCCCCACCCTCCTCTCTCTCCTCTCCCGCGTTTCTTTCTCGTTTCCGAGACGTGCTCCCCCCCCCTCCTCTCCCCCGCTGCTCTTACGGAAGGCGCCATTTGCATGCGCAGGCTGCCGTTTTGTTAAAGGTCAGCGAGGTCAGGGGTCACAAATTGACTTGCAGGCTGGGGGACGCGTCACGCAGTTTTCTAGTTAATAAAAGGTTGGATTTTTATTTATTTAAGATTTCCAGCTCCGCTTTCCTGTCCTTTAACACTATGTTCGCCAAAGCAATTTATATCCGACGATGGATTCATACAAATTGCTTTCCCCGGGCGTCATTTAGAAAGTATGGCTCCTCCGTGGCCTGATGGGGCATGAATATGATGCATACTGGGGGCAGCTGAGGTTCGCTCACGGATATCGGAGGGTGTCTGTAAGGAGCGTTTCCCGGGGAAAAGTAGAGCAGTTTCCATGGAAACCAAAGGCATGTTCTTTCTGATCGCCTTATTGACACAATTTTGCGCTAGACTCGCTCTTCATTCACCCGCACAATATGTCATTGACGCAGACCGTAAGCGCACTTTGTGTCTTTTCAATGTCATTAAAATAGTTAATAAGTCCAGTGATGATGGTGAGCTTGTGTACCGAAGACCTGTAAAGAACCAATTTAAATGACAATGATTTAACAAAAACAATAAATCAGGAACAATGATCAATTTCCGATAGCCTTTTCATCACAGGGTAATATACTCCATAAATAAAATGTACTGTACTGTAATGTAATGGTGTGATGGGCAAATAATTTGGTGACAGCACTTGTATCAGCCACAAAGTAAGCCTACTAAATGAATGTGGAGAACGCATCACTGTTACATTAGAATTGTTGTGTTGTAGAATCTCTCACCAGTAGGTTTGACACAGTAGCTGAAAAAGTGATGTTTGGCGGTGAAAGGAAAGACCAGATATCCGATAATAAAGAGCTAAGGGAGACCCTTTAATAACTTAGGCATTAGGTTTGCTCTGATGATATCATGTGAATTTGTGCTTTAGGACATTTCAGTACTTATACCATGCAGAATGCTGTTTAGATGATGGGTCCCTTTTTTAATTTGGTTCAAGTTTATTAAATGACAGAAAACCCTAAGGTTGACATTATACAAACGTCATGTTTTCTCTTGTGGTCGGGATAGTATGCCCTTACAGATGGCACGGATCCCCTGATTCTGTGTGAATATTTTTAAACCTGCAGTCCCACCCGTGTCCACCTTAACCATTTAATTTAGTGGCGATTCCGGCTTAGCACATCTGAGTATGAAACTTTTTCCTAGAAAGCCTGCTGCCAGACTCTCTGGAATTGCTCCGCAGGCCCCGTGGAGGCCGAGCACATAGATTTCCTACTATTAGCTTATAGATGAGCAGCATGTCCCACGGTATGTATGCGTATCTAAGTAATAAGTGTACAAATGTAAACTCATTCATTTGAGCATCAAGTCCACGTGCAATAGGGTGGCCACCCTCAAAACGCGTTACCATACATATGAAACCGTGTGTTTGACGTAGCGAGTGCTTTCCCTTCTTGTTAGAGTTTTTATCTTTTTCAGGATTTTACAAATTGTAAATTTTAAATCACTTTTTTTCCATATAATGGTAATAAATGGTGTGAATCTCAGTCTGAAGCATTCTTGGCACGCTATACATACTGTTGTGACGTGTAGTAATGTACGATATTAAATACCCTTACGCGTGTTGCTAGTGTGAGGTGAGTACATTTTCCTTGTTTAGCTCATTCGTTGCTTTTATTACACGTGTGCTAAGACAGAAGCTCTTGGCGTTTTTAGGTTATTCATGTTGATGTCATGCTTTCTATGAAGCTACTGCTAACCTAAGTCCAGGCTGCTTAGTCCCAAGGGGTATGTTTTTCATAGGTGATTTGCCCTCACGTGCGATAATAGGGCATCTGAAATAAATTATACACTGAGAATGAAATTCTTCCATTCTCCTGTAGTATCCAGACCCATAAATTGTATCTTCGGTGGTAACGTTGGCAAAGTCATCATCCCATATCACACGCTGCTGTTCCGTTCTAGAGCTGATGTTGTCTGCCCACAGATTTCTTAACCAACGTCAATGTTTCTGACTAAAACTTTTTCTTCTGTTCCAGAACAAGAGGAGAACTTTGAGTTTATTATTGTTTCTCTTACTGGTCAAAGTTGGCACTTTGAAGCCACCAGTTACGAAGAGAGGGATGCCTGGGTGCAGGCCATAGAGAGTCAGATTCTGGCCAGTCTCCAGTCCTGCGAGAGCAGCAAGAATAAGGTAACGATCCCCCAGCTTACTGCACTGCGTGACCACGACGTGTACTACTTCTGCTCTCTGTCCATTCGGCCAACGCTTATTTCTAGTTCCCTAGACTAATTGTCCCATGAAGACATTGAAACAAACCTTATCACAGCATGCCCTACCGGCTGTTCAAGGCTCTGCAGATCATGTTCCATCCCACCTAACATGTTTCCAGCTACTTAATAACCGCTACACTGATTTGCACCCTGACTTTACTTACAGGTTTTTTTTCCCTAAATTCTGTTCCTTTTCTCTCGTTCAGTCCCGTCTCACCAGCCACAATGAGGCTTTAGCCCTCCAGTCCATCCGCAACTTGCCCGGAAACTCCCACTGTGTGGACTGTGACGCACAAAGTAAGTATTTTTCCTAAAGCTGAGACTGCTTTGTATTCTCTTAGATCTTTATAAAAAGAGCATCACATTTTATACTTATACAGGCCTAAAATAGAAGCAGAATCACGTTACCTGCCTCCAACCTTCTCACAATAAACGTTTCTTACTTTAATCTAGAATTCATTTTTAAACAAAGGACATCCTTATCATTATTCCTTACAGTGGCATTGAAATGTTTGCATCTTTCAATTATCCTTAAACATTGTGGAAGAAACTATATAAGGCAGTGTGCTACCTCCTGTATCCAGAACTTTCCATGTATACAAACCAGTGCGAGTGTCACAAAACTAAAGTTGGATGCTATATGCACCTTTTCCAAATATACATTCATTGCATTTTCCTTTCACATATGGATAGCGCAGATACTTTTCACGTAACCACCAATGTGTGCATCACGCCTACTATCCTAAAGAGCTTATAACATAGTAATAACACCGCTCCATCCACTTAAACACCTGGGCCGAAGCTGCTTTATTTTCTTTGTAACATGCAGGTATACAAATGAGTTTGCGTCCTGCTTACATGCAGACAGCTGGGGCATGTAGCGCTTCGTTTGTACTAATGCACGGCTATCGGAACACACACCTGTAATGATCCCCCAATGCATCGTGGGTATATATTGCTCATCATCAAATTATACTGAGGCATTTTTCCCAACTCGTCTACATTATTGAACATGATCCACACGCTTACATACATGCTTTAACCTGAATAGCAGACTAACCACATCTAGAGGTACATCAGGCCATAGCCCTGTGGTCATGGGGAAGTGAGCTCTTTTCAATATTTGGGGGCATCCTTTCCCCCCTCTTACTAATAGATAATAGATAAGCAGTCATTAGTGACCCGTCCCTTGGTTTCTTGCTGTCCCGGTTTTATGGGCACCGTCCCTCCTCATTCGTTCCATTCTCTCCTGCCACAGATCCAGACTGGGCCAGTCTCAACCTGGGCACCCTAATGTGCATAGAGTGCTCTGGGATCCACCGCAACCTCGGTACTCATCTCTCCCGCGTCCGATCTCTAGACCTCGATGACTGGCCACCCGAGCTCATCAAAGTCATGTCAGCCATTGGAAACGAGCTGGCTAACAGCATATGGGAAGGGAGCAGTCAAGGCCATGTGAAGCCATGTTCAGAAAGCCCAAGGTCAGTGCTATCACTAGAAGGTGTTCACGCCAAACAAAATCCTCGATTGGTTAACCTAACACTTTGACAGCCTGGTACCAACGTTGGTACTTTGCGGGTATAACTCGTCGGCACCATCTCTGCTCCATTTTTTTGTTTGTGGCATGTGAACTCAGCTCTATATGTGGGGTTTGCTCACTCTATGTGGCATGATATTTATCAATAGGGCTTCATTCACCTTTAAAATATCACATTGCTGAGTTTGTGTTTATGAGTGCAATGCAGGAAGAGTCCTAGGTTTAGACTGTCAAAGAACAGCCAAGCTTGCAGTCATTCAGGTAAGAAGTCACAGGTTCTAATAAGATCCTGTTTGTGATCACTCCAATCAGCTGAAAAACAAGCAGCGCCATTAAAACAGGCATATATTGATATTAAATTAGACGTTTCTGCGCTAAAGAAGCAAATTGTGTTTGGACATTTTATTGAAAAATGCTGACTGGCCATTTACATCCACCTGTCTACAGACCGATGTCTATGTTTTCATAAGTGAACCCAGTGAAAACACTCACAATGGTAAAAGAACATAAATGTTCCGATTTAATATCTAGATAATAATTAAAGAAACATACCCTTCTCTGGTTTCGGACCAGAACAGCCAAAGGATAGCATGTTAAGCATTAGTGGATTAGTGTATGCGCACACATTGATATATGGAGACCGTTACATTACGCTGCACTCATTATAAGGTGACTGCCCCTTTAAACAGGCTTTGGCCGTTATGTTTTAGGAGCTGTGGCCAAAAGGCTGCTGGGATTTGTTTGTATGTATATACACCGGTGTACGTACGTACATACATACATACATACATACATACATACATGTATACACATACAGTTGGGTGTATGAGCAGATATAAAAATGACATCTAGTGTTGAAAAGGAAAATGGAACTAATTCACTTCTATAGAAAAAGTGTGGATCATTTTAATTTTAAAAAAAATAAATGATGGAGCAGTTCTGTGATTGTCATTACCATTAGCACTGCGTTCTGCCACCATATGTTTCTTATTCGTTATACCTTATAGTACATACTAGTGTGTGGCCCCTACTTTTGGAGCATTAGAGGAGGATACGTGTGTAACCAGCACAGGACAATACACTGTGCTGCACTGACCCACAGACCCATCTGCTCCCCACATGTCACTTCCCCCATTAACGAGCAATTGAATTAATTAAATGCTACTCAGAGCTCACATAACAAGCTACCGGCAGTGTCCAAATTAGCACTGATAATCAAGGATGATTTCCTTTATTATCCTGCTAAGTGGAGAGCAGGCGGCCCCCTCCACACACACAGACACGCATACACACTCCCCACGCGTGCCCTCCCCTATTTACTTACCCTGGCTCCTGTTTCTGCCAGCCAGGGTCACCTCACCTCGTTAACTTGCTATAATCAGGACCTCATGGCTGGCTGTGATCTCTCCACTCTGGTCCAGAGGCCATCTCCTGTCTTAGTTTGGATTTAACCTGTCGGTTCCCACCTCGGAGATGCAATGATCGTACAGATAGCTCCAGAATTCTTAAATAAAAATGTTTTCGTTACAGATATTCTGTGAAATTCTTTACACATTCTTTACCCCTCTCTGCTAATAATACCCCCATTCCTGTCATCTTCATTGTTGCTCTCGCATGTACCTTTGGCTGCTTCTTCCATGTTCTTGATGACCAGGGTGCTCTGCCATAACCGTCTCTCCTCGCTTCTCTGTGCCCTGTCTCCTTCCCACTCTCCCTTCTCGCTGCTCCACTCTCCCCCCTCTCGCTCTCTTTTGGCTCAGCCTCACACTGATAGATGGTGAGTGGAGGCCCTGTGGTCTCTCAGCTGAGTAATAGAGGCAGGAATTTCATTTTGCAACTGGCTGATTTAATGATCCAAAGGGTAATTAATAGGCTGATTATCTTAATGTTAAATATGTCCGGCAGCAATTACTCTGACCTCCTGCGTGTCAAGGTCCAGGCCTGGCTCTTCTTTCAATTAAGTTCTCTGGGGCTTAATGATATGAATAAGCTCCCCAGCTCTGACACTGCAGCTGCCCAGACTGTGAGAGGCTGCCGGGCTCGTGGGGAGGTTTTAATCAGAGCACACAACACCCCCCCCTCCACGGGCCATCAAATTTAACAATTAGAACAAGGGCAGTTTAACTTTCTTCTCTGCCAGTTTGCTGGTGCCAATCTATTCTCCGGCATCCTGTGTTCTCCTTTCCCTCCTCTCGCATTTCCTCGTCTTTTTTTTTTCATCTTGCTTGTTCTCTCTTCCTCTTTCTTTACAATTTCTCCTGTCTACGCGACCTCTCGTCTTCGTCCCTCCTGAGTCTACCTTATCGCCCTCATTTGTTTTTCGCTCACTATGTTTCCATTTTCTCTCATTTCGGTCATTCTTCATCAGTCTTTCTTCCTCCAGTCCTTACTATCATCATGTTCTGCCTTTTATTATTTATGGAAACGGTCCCTTCTTTCATAAAATAATCTGTTCATATGTTACTTCATTGTTCTCTTTCTTTTTGTCCTTTATCATTTTCTTGTTTTCTCTGTTCCATCACTTCTGCTGATGCTGTCTCTCTCGCTCTCTAATTACACCTTTTTCTTGTGTTGTCTTCATGTTCTCTCTGCTTTTTGTGTATGTTTCTGTGTATCGCGTTATCTGTTATTCCCTCTGTCTCTCCCAATGTTTCTATTTGTCTTTCCTTCTCTCTCTGCTCTTCTCCAGGGGAAGATCTCGCAGCTCGGAGCTGCAGCGTCTCTCCCGATATTAATTATCTTGTGAATGCCGCTGTTTTTCTGTTTGACAGCCTTAATTAATTGGTAGCAGTGCCCGAAAATGACAGGGCCACTAATTGCAACTCAAGGTGTATTAGAGTCAGACGGGCTGTGCCGGATCAGCGTGCCCTCGATGCCATGCTCATGCGAGGAAGCTCTGCCTGTGCTGTGTGTCATGCGTTCTGGCGTGATTACATGTGATTGTTGCCCGTGTGCTCGGCGTGCAGATCTGACATTTTGCTGCCAATAAAGTTTGGACAGCTGGATTCTCCTGGGGCAGCAGATGCTGGGTGTGGGTTATGGGGGTGTCAAGACATTATTAACTCTTTCTGTCCAAAGGAGAGGTGTAGAGTGGTTCCTTTTTCAGTCCGAATCTCTCTGTTACATAAGTTTAAGCGACCTATGGGTACACATTTTCCTGCTTATGCCAGAAAGTGAAATATATGTTAGGTGATGGCCAAATCCGGGTAAAATCCAAATGACCAAGGGGACAGTCTTAAGTGAATGAATATTACATGTTATAATGTTACTTCCTATAATGCCTATAAATTCCTGTAATTCCGTAAATATTTGCAGGCAAAACATTTTAGGATCTAGTTTATCACTGTGGACATTTCTTGTTATAAAGGTAAAAGCATGAGTTTGTAGTATATGGCATTCCAGCTGTCTGTACCGAACAATCACGTCGTCGCCAGCCTTGCCCTGAGCATTTCTGCCAAGCACACGCGTCATGCCAATCGCTACTTTTATGGGTTCTCTCTACCACAAAAGCACATGATGCACAAGTCTGCTCCCTACCTCCCTCTACCACATAGGCAATGTATGCCAGCCTGGCTTCCCAGCAGGAGACTGATTGCAATTTTCACCTTGATTAATTTTAGCACAGTGTCCGTAATGAGAAAAGTCCCCAGCTTGGGAGGGGGCTTCATGTGCCTGTACGTGAGGGGCAGGGCCTAAAAGGAATATGTCACTGTTTACTTTCTTTCTGCCCATGAGATAAGTCCTGAGTCGGACAATACAATGCATTGCAGCCCCCTCTATATAGACAGTGCAATATCTGGCAGGGTGAGTTACCCAGTGATAAGCGTACCCTGTGAGTAGGTGATTTCGATCATTAAGATCCTACTTTCAATCACGGTTTTTAAGGCTTTCTGCGCTCCAGCTCCTGTAAGGTGCGCTGCTTGAACGTATCGCTGGTTGCTGTACCTCTGCATGATGTCATCGCTGCACTTGAAAGCTCGCGAGCTGGCACTCGGCATACAGTCCCCTCCAGGAACACGCAGCACCATCCCCAGGCCACACTCACACGGAGGACGAATGAAACTCTTATTGTTTCCTATGCCAGCTAATTGAATTAATCACCCCTAGATCTGCCACTCCAGCTGTGACTAGCAGGGCCGTTAATTAGACACTGAGACACTGCTTTTAACAGACCCAAAGCAATGTTGCGCTCGTTTCCCCTCTTCCCTGGTGCAGATATGTGATGGGGTATCTGGAGGCATCGCATGGCAAGCATATCACTGAGCAATGCACAGTGTCCTGGCCGTGTCCGTTCTCGAGGTCAAGGAAAGAGAAAAAGATTGGTGGTTTATTTAGAAACTCTCTACTTTGCACTACAGTAGGATGTTTAGTAGTATTGATATTATTTTAAATCAATTTTTACTCTGAGCTTTTCATTTTGTAACTGTAGGTTTCAACTTTGAATATTTATTTATTGGCAACCCTCTCCCCGCTTTAAAGTGCATTGTGGAGTAAATGCAAAAACTAGCCAACTCAGCGGGCTAATTGATGCCACAAGGGGAGAGGTTCGTGTAAGTGTGACACCAATGTATCATGCAACCAAACAAACAGATCTTTCACATTGATCCATGACGAAGTCAAGCTTCAAAACATCATAATGGAGCGGGGAATTCAAGGCATTGGGTGCTCATTATCCAAGGAATAGGCCCCAAAATATGTGCTGTAGAGGTTACAAAAAAAATTACAAAAGCAAGGGCCCATATTTTAAAGATCACTGTGGATGGACCTCTTTTCTTATACTTACTATTAAGTTCGGTTTTTTTGTGTTTGGGAGGTGAGTGATGAATCAGACGCTGTGTTTGGAGAGCAAGCCATCTGCTGGAGGCTTTTTATACTGCAGATGTTCCTCTGTCGGGTTACTGTATGCTGCCAGTGTGCTTCTTACTTTGTCATCCTGCTCCTTTGTAGTGTTAGTGTGATCTATTGGATGACCTGATGACTCGGTCACTACTGATGTGGATCACAGGTAGCTGCTTCAGAATACCTCTCTGCCACCTGAGCCGATATAATATCTGCAGACTCTGCGTAAAGTACATGTCCCAGATTAAAAGGCTCCATCTCCCTCGCTGACATTATGATGGTACTTTGAGTCATGTTTATCCAAACAAAACTGGTGCTAGACCCTAATTCTAATGCAGTAGCCATCAGGACCTTTCCCTGCTAAAACTTGAAAGTGAGGGGGGGTTAAATGTTAAGTTTCATGCATGACCCACCATAACTTCCATAGCAGGACTGGCTTTAGGTTAACGATATCTGTGCAGAGAAATGCTTTTGGTAACGGCCATCCTACACCACCTCTGAATTATTTAAAGTGCTAATGAGACTTTGCCATTTCTGGCTTATGGGGGGGTACGCGTTCCATGGGTTTCTTTATTGGGGATCTTGACAGCTCACAGATTTAGACATTGTAATGAATTTTTCCCAATTTAAAAAAAAAACCACTGTTGACACAGCTAACTTTTGTGTGCCACAGAGAGGGTTAATCACAGCACATCCACTTTCTATTTTACCTCTCACCTCTTTTACATGCCCCCTCCTCCCTTCCCTGTTCATTGCCCCCTCCCCACTTTTCATCCCCTGCTCCCTCGTGAGGGGGGCTTCAAGTCCATCTTAGCCACGATGTCTGATATAATTGGATTCTGCATTCTAACCCATCTGTAAAGTATGCACTGATTAAATTAGCCTAATAGATATTATTTCTTACATGACTGCATAATTTCGTCCTGATTGGTTCTGTGAGCCTCTAACAAGCTGCCCAATTTCCTGCTTTCTCTCGGTAATGCCGCAGAGATTCCTCACGGCCTCCCGCACCGTCTTGGAGGGGAGTGGGGTAAAAGAGTGGGCAATGTATGGGTATGAAGTCTACCCATGCACACTGATCACCAAACGAGCCCGTGAGCACAAATCTAGCTTCTAGTAGTAGTGGTAGTAGAGAAATGGAGCAAACATCCAGCTGAGAAATTGATACAGGGAGGGGGTAATACAAGATTTTAGGTGACTCTGTGGTGTTAATCAGTTAAGTCCAAATTAGCCCTCGTCACACTGAGAACAAGAGAATTTAATGTTCATATACTGATGGTTTGGTAATTTATGGGTGGTATGTAACACTTTCCTTGCCAGAAGGCTGTCCGTCACGTTGTAAAACCCTGGCAAAAAAGCTGATGAATTACAGAGTGTTTTAGAAGGAATTATCCTTAAAAAACCTACTATTCATGTCTTAAGTGACTATTAACAGCAGCTGTCCACCTACTATACAGTTTAGTATCCCTTATACCTGTGTGTGTGTGGTATGGGATGAGTATTTCAATATAAAATAACAACTTTTTTATTGGACAAGCTCGCCCCTTAACACGGAATGTTAGTCCAATAAAAAAGGTATTATTTTATATAGTAGTACTCGGACTATGACTTTCATAGTGAGCTGTGAGTAGTCTGATAATTACCACACTCACTCACTCATTCCTACTAATCCCTAAGTAGTAAATCAGTTTCTCATTGAAGGCACGTTGTCTTCGGGTTCCTCCATGCTCTGTAATTCTTGACGTGACAGAAGGTGCCATTTTTGTGCCATGGACTGGGGCTAGGAAAACATGACAGAGTTATAAACATGTCTGCATCCTACAGTTAAATCATTCTCAGCATTACTAGCATGGCAAATTAGACGCATTATCTCTAAACGAGGAAAGCGAGTAGTAATTTGGAGATTACATGGGTCAGACTCTACTTTGTATGTCTTTGAAGGATGGTTCTAACAGGTGCAGCATTACCCTTTTCCCAATGCTTGCTTTCTTTTTGGTTAAAAACTATACCTGAAAAGTTCATTAAGTATTGGGAGACATTTGTAAACAATACATGTCCTGAGTAGGGGAAGCAACTTCAGCACCCAAGAGAGGACCCTAAAAGAAATGGAGTGTCTAGTTGGGTAGGCGAGCATCAGAGGTGATGGTGTACGAGACCAGCTAGAGTGATACCCAGTGGGTATTCCCATTATATCTACAGAAGTGCATTCAGAAGAAATCTCAATGCTTTTTATTCAGAATGGTAGACATCTAAACATAATATATGTATTAATCTGAGACTTCAAGTTCCTTGCGGATAATGAAACAGTTTCCCTGTAAAAAATAGTATTGCATATCTAATCAGACGAGTCACCGTGACGATAGATGGACATGTAGACCTTAAACACTAACCATGAAATTAATCATGAAATGTTGTATTTGGCTCAGTTTAAAACATTATAGGATATTTAGGTCATGAAACATAGAACATGTTAGCCTTTGTTGCAGAGTCATGTGTGTCTTGTGAAGCAGCCTGAGATGTGTCAGAAGACCCCCAGTGTTGTAGCTCTTGTAATAAGCCTAATAGATTGGCTTTATTTAATCATCAATGCCTCCGCCGTTCTCTCTACTCCATAAAGCATTCTGCAAGTTGGCAAAACACTGATCTTATTGATCGGGCCCCTCTGGGATATTTATGTGCGTGGCCCCTGTTAGTGCATAAATCCACGACTCCCTCCCTGTGCTCTGTAAGTGAGCTCCGCCATGCTGCGGGGCAGGCGGCCGAAAGCATTGACTGACACATCAATAAAACACAGATGCTGTCCTACGTGTTAGCAGACGCCGCCGAACTCCTGCAAACTACTCGGCTCGCATTAAATACAGTTGTACACCTTATTACTTTATAAATGTTCCCGTGTGCTTTTACTAAATTGAATTGTGCAATACAAGTTACATTTACACCAATACTCCCGCTTACACCTTCCCTATCAGGGAGCAATTTCCCTCGTGCTCACTGGAGCATGTAGACCCCCCTCCACTCATATCCCCTCCCTGCTTCCTCCAGCCTTAGCAACCTAGCCCAGCTCGGAAAGCATGCGGCCCCCGGCCGGCCATCTGCTAAGCATTTCCTGTGCCATACACTGGAGTCTACCCCTGCAGAGAAAGAGTCCCCCCACCTACCCCGTACACATTGTCTCCAGTCCCTCTTCCAACTCTTCTTCCTCCCACTTCCTCTTTGCTGTAGGCATGATGGCACTGGGGCCGCATTCCTTGCAGCTAGCTGCCCCTTCCCTCTCTCATTAACAGGTGACTCCTCTACCTATGTTTTAGTCTTCAACATTAACTCTTTCATAGCTGCACCTAGTGCCTCCCTTTATTGTTTTTTTTTTCCAGTGTTCCCCAACGCCTGTGATTTTGGAGGGATGCATGCTTTCTAGTAACATTGTATTAAAAAACGACTGTAACATAAATGTTCTTTTTCAAGTTTACAAATTTGAAAACGTAAGAAGGAATTGCTTGTGATAGTAACAATATAATTCGATGCACCATCGTATTCTGAGCCCTGCGCCTTGGGTAACTAGGGCAGGACTACAGCGTATGATCCTTGTATGTGGGAACTTAACCTAAATGGCAAAAAATGTTGACACTTTGCTGAACTGTGTAGAAGAAACATGCATGTAGTTATTATCTGAAATGGTTTAAGGAACGCCTACGTGTGGCATTGCAAGGCAGGTCCGATGCTTGTAATGAGCACTGCAATACATTGGATGCAGTGCCCACCACATCGATGAGTGATACAGTTAATTTCTTTTAAAGAAACCCCCCACCGCTGCCTCCATATCACAGGAGGATGACCTGCTCATAAAAAGTCTGTAGATGATTCATCAGGTTCTGATCTACACAGCCGGAGTTATCATGTTAAAGACGCACGATCGGTACTAGCCCTGGAGACATTTATCTCCTTGTGAATTTATGGGATTACCTGTCTGATACGTATGGCACGTGGGTAGCGTTGGTGCAGCCGTGTCCTGCGCTCCTTGGATAAGGAATTGAGATTTTACAGGTCGCTGCGTAGACTCGGTTTGAGTGACATTAAATCTCCTGTATTTGGATCGGGTACTCAGTCTGGGCAGACCTGTGAAGTCTATGAAGCGCTCCTTCCCGCTGCTTAATGCAACGCTCACCTTGGGCAGATCCCAAGGTAACAAAATAGGGTAGCCTATTATCATTGTACAGCGCTACAGAATGTGATGGTGCTATATAAAACAAATATCGGCAGTGAGGTAATCCTGGGCACCTGGTCAGTATTGTGTACAGTTCAGAGATCCCATCTCCAGAAGGACATGGACGTGTTTGGAGTGAGTTCAGAGGAGAGATGGTGAATGGACTAGAAGGATGCATTTTTTTGTGAGGGGCTGGGGATGTGATAGAAACATCTAAATACACAACGAGAAATGTTAGCACAAGAGGTCAAAATCTGCGGGTCATAGGTTTGGATTAAAAGGAAGTTTTAGTGGGTGAAGTGGAACAGCCTCCCAGTAGACGCGACATAGGCTAATACAGTGAGGGAATTTAAACAGGCATGGGGTAGGCATAAAGCTTTCCTGAATCAAAGACGAGCAAGGACTGATTAAGGTCTGAATCTTTAGGAAAAATGGGCAGACTAGATGAGCCCAATGTCTCTTATCTGCCATTAAATTCTGTTTCTATAGAGTTATCTTGTCAACTTTTGGGAAGCAGAACGCTATATATATTCATATATATAGAGAGAGAGAGAAAGAGAGAGAATAATAATGAATTACCCATAATATAGTGTTCTGCTGATCTCCTTGGTATTTTCCTTTGTTTAATTTAAATGGCATTAAATGGTAAAACATAATACCAGAGTACCAGATTTTACTGAGGAGGAAATCCAAAAGTCTGGATTTACAGCTACATTCACTAAAATACAGTAACAGTTAATCCCAATCCACCTTAAAATACTTTGTTTTTATGTTTACGTTAACTGTCCCATATGATATCATAGTTATTTATTGATTTATATAGCGCAATCATATTCTGTAACTCTCCATAAGCAACTTAGTCCATGACAGTAGAGAACCGTATTTGTATTATTCTTTTTATATGTATTTTTTTAAACAAATTCTATTCACTCTACAAAAGAAGACCAAATGTTATACCAACTGTTTATCTAATCCCTTGGCACAGGGCTGCAAGATAAATGTAGGATATGCTCATATACCCCAGATCCAGGTTTTGAATTCTTTGATTGCCTTGGCTTTTGTGTTATTGCCCCCCCCTTTTCCTCCCCGGTAATATACCCCCATTTTCCCGTGTGATATGCAAACGGATCATTGTGACGCCTTACCAGGGGAGATGCGGGGTCGCTTCGGGGTCACCCTGCATGTACAGGAAACCGTGTAAAGATGATCCCCATTTACTCTCTGGAGAAACTGTTTACACAGAGGGATTAGCTGTGGATTAAATCTAACCTGACACTAGATTACCTCCAAGAGTGTAAACACGGCCAGGGGCCCTGACAGAGGCCTTCCCCACCTCTGCAGGGACTCCACTAATGACACTGAGTGGCAGGATTAACCTCTGCAAAACTGCTCCATCGGTAATGAGATAAATCCTTCCTTTGTGATTTCATTGTGTGTGTGTTTTTTTAATTCCACAAATGTTTGGTGGCTCATCCACGTGGGGTTCCTGCACCTTTTGATCTTACCAGAAAGTTATTTCTATATTATAGTAGAAGTCTGTTGTTCCTGCTCATTACTATGCAATTTACTCTTAAATCTATTTCTTCATTCTGTTACCTGTGTACTCGTTGGATTATTTTATTGCTTTTGTAATGCTGGTCCCCTGACACCACATCTATGTTTTTCTTGCAGAGAAGAGAAGGAACGATGGATACGGGCAAAGTATGAGCAGAAACTTTTCTTGGCGCCTCTGCCCTGTCGGGATCTGCCCTTGGGGCAGCAGCTGTTGAAGGCCACAGCAGAAGAGGACCTGAGGACTGTAATCCTTCTCCTTGCGCATGGTTCCAGGGAAGAGGTGAATGAAACGTGCGGGGAGGGAGACAGACGAACGGCCCTGCACCTAGCCTGTCGCAAAGGCACCGTGGTACTGGTGCAGCTTCTCATATGGGTGAGTATAGAATGCATGGGGTAGAGAGGGATAACAAAGCTAGTGTTGGCATTGTGTGTGCTTGTTGGAAGGTGAGGAAGGAGTATCTCCTGTTGTGTGTGTTGTATGAGGTGCTGTCGAATATGACCGCTCATTGTGGTCGTAATGCTGTTATGTTTTGTTTTTTTTTGAGGATTTAACAGATTCTGCTGTGTAAGAGGAAGGCTATTGCTGCATGTTAATGACTGGTCTTGTGTTGACGATGGCTAGCATTGCCAATGGGTAATGTGGTGGAAGGAGAATTTGGCTTTATATTCCTCAGAGATCTGCAGTGTTGTTGTGTGTTTGGGGAGATCTGTATGAGAGAGACACATGAAGATGGGTGTGCACTCACAGACCCTTCCTTTTTCCATCAGTACGGCGTGGACGTGATGGCGAGAGACTTCCACGGGAACACAGCATTAGCATACGCCAAGCAGGCTGTAACCCCAGAAGTGCGAGAACTCCTACTTCAATATGGCTGCCCCGATGAACAGTTTGTGCTCATGGCCACCCCAAACCTCTCCCGGAAAAACAATCGGAACAACAACAGCAACGCAGGAGGAGGAGGCCTGATGCCCACCTTGATCTGACACGATGACACTGGGTGCAGACAGGCTTCAGCACCTCTTGCCCGCTGATGCAGGGGGAGGAGCCAGAAATGACATGGGAGGAGTTAGAGCACCAAGTGCAAAGGGCAAAGAAGGTTTGGGGGGAGAATAAAATATTATCCGGCCTCCTCTAGCATTTCAGAGAGAGGGAGGAAAGCACACGAGTGGAAGGAGGAGAGACAGAGAGCTGTCAGTTACGTGCACATTTCACCTCTACCCCAGCAGAGCACTTAGGCTCTGCTCTCGTCTGACAAGGACTGCTCCACATAAATCACACGCAGGCACTGAGTTTGTCAGGTTTGAGGCTCCAATGATGCTATGTGTCAAATCACTTGGAGCTAATCTGTCCTCAGAGAATGCTGGCTTCATTACACTTGTATAGTTGAGTTCCCTCAGCCTGTACCGCTGTTTAATAGGACATGATTACTCATCATGTAGAAGGGAGCATATTAGCTGAGGAGGAAGCTCTCTCCACGCTTCGCTGATTACAGGGATGTGATTGCAATATTCTTACAAGAATCATATTAGCAGAGACATTCTGGGCCCCATATTCAGACTCCTTGTCATTATCTCGTAACTCAAAAGCGCCAGTAAGTTTAAATGTAACCCCCCAAAAAATGGGGGAAACACATGTTAAATATTATTATATGTGTATTTTAGGGCATACATTTAAAACCACTCTTTATGTATCTCCTATCAGGTCTCATTCTGCATTGTGAAATAATAATTTAGATTCGTTTTACCCTTTTTTAGGGCCATTATAATTGCTCACCTAAAAATGTGTCACCTTGTCTCTTCCCATGGAGGATCTCTTTGAAAGGGTAGCTATTTGGGGCCAGATTGTTTCATCTGGATAAGAAGCCTAACAATAATTTTAAATGGTAACGTTATTTGGTCTCAAATTTAATTTTAAATAGAGAAATAGTAAAAAAAAAATGGAGGCACAGCGTGACTACACAGAAAGAACCTGGAAACCTTTGCGTGTTCATATTTAAACTGTAAGCTTATAGTTCTATTCTGCAGTGCTTTGGATTTTCATCCATGCAAGAGTTTATATATAAAAGTGGCGTCCATCTATGTGTAAAGGCAGAACGTAGTTACGTGTCTATTATTCTTGTGCACGGGATTTGATGAAGGGAGCCGGTTCTTGCTGGATCACCGGTCTCCTGTGGGTGAATTGGACATTTCTATGACTTCAATAGAAATTCAGCAGGTGCTGATTAGTTAAAACGCGCAAGTTCCCCTACCCAGCACCCCCAGGTCTGTGTACATTAAACCGTTTGAGCGCCTACCGCTTTATTCAGGGAGTACAAAGCAGATACATTCTTTTCCTCACGGGGGTCGGCATTTAGCTGTCATATCTGATGGACTCGACGATGAACGGAGATTATTAAACTCTACATTTTTAGGACGCACGAGGTCGGTCTTTCTGACCTTTGTCTCCAACCATGAGACAAAAGGCGAGTGCGGCGTGCTGGAAATAAGGAAGCGCGGAACATCGACCATTCTTTGTAGCTTCATTTTTTTGCAGGGATTATACTTGCACCTAGCAGGTGCTGCGAGTTTCACAATGCAGTCTGAGTAAAGCAGGGAACGTTTGATCACCTGTAGGGAAACACAACTTGTGAGTTACTTAAGAGATCTAACTACACAGCCGCCACACAAAATATATACTGGATTCCCACTTGTGGCTGTGATGCCCTTGTCTTCCATCCAGGAACTAGGTAGAGTGGCAGCTCCTAACAGGCCTAGAGGTAGATGTTTTAACCTTTAATCACACACTAATTTAATGAGCTTGTATCGTGAACTTGTCGTTTTTATTATTATTTTTAACACGCGTTCACTACATTTCACTATTGCGGGGATTTCTTGTGTCCCCAAAAGAGTGGCACTAACACTACCCTGTATACAGTGACCTCTAGCAGGAACTTGGGTATATTGGAAATCGGTATTAAATGTGGCCGTTGATCAAAATCTCAATACATTTTTGCAACTGAATGACAGGGACTTTAGATTCTGCGTAGAGAAGATTATCGTGTAGGCATGCAGTACATGTCGGGTGCGTGGCCCAAGAAGGAGTAGCACAATGTGACGTCACCCAATTTCCATACCCGGTAACATTAAGATTTACACAGCTGTAGGAAGCACTTTTTAAATCTTATATTTTCAATAATGTCAAAAATCACTAGATGTTTAGGTCAGGCCTCCTGGAACATGATGCTATGGCATTACCCGCTGAAGGGCATATCTATAACAAGCAGATCCGGAAAGCTGGCCTCTAACATCAAGATGGAATCAACCAGCCATACAAAAACACTATACAGGAAAAAAAAGACTGTCAGCCATGTAACATCCCCACAATTTCATTTTGTCTTCTTTAAAGTGGCATTTGACGTATATTGGAAACACTAATTGAAGTGCTATGCCAACAATGGAACCAGAGAGACAAGTCCAATCCTGCAGCGACCAAGGCTCTACACAGTGCTCTGAAACGGCCCCAGCAAATCATTGCTTATCAAACAAAGCAAAAGGCTGTCTTGTTGAATTTTACACTGCTTATCTACTCTACTAATAAAGAATCCATATATGCCTCCAGGAGACTGGACCACACATTGCCTCATGGCCAGTCAGGGACATTTCTGTTTGAATAGGACATGCGTGATACAAAAAAAGGGAATACGTGAATCGTGGTGTTTCGAAGGATCCTGAGACTTGCACAATGCATTGGTATCCCCTGTGGCAGAGTCGGGGTCACACATGGACCCTTGCTGTACATCACCCACCCCACCAGAATATGGGGGCACCTTTAATTTAATTTTGTATTTCTTCTGAGCGGATGTGGAGCCAGTCTCTGGCCCGTGGTGAAGATTAGAGCGTACTTTATTTCCGATCGCTACTCTGCACCATCCTTATGCCAAGGTGGACTGAGTTTGTTTTTTTTATAATTTTTATTTTTTTTGGTGTTTCTTGATTATGTTGTCTTAAGTTATACAGAATTATTTTGTATTGTGTCTTATTAGAGGATGCAAAATGTATGTAAAATAAAAACACTGAGAAAAAAAACCCAATTTGAATAGAAACATAACCTGGTTTCACTTTGTTGTGTTCTGTCGCTACAAGAACTTTTGTGAATATATCTGCTTGTTTAGGCCAAAAACCTGCTCGTTCTCAGAAGAACACTATAGTAATTGTTGCAAAACTGTGATTGTTACGTGAACATTAGATTTCCTAGAAAAATACTTGAAATTTCCCAAAAACATTACATTGCGTGCCATTTTTTGGTAAGGCACATAAGAAAGTGCTTTGCAGAATAAACCTCCAACACTACTTTTTTTCTTCTTGAATGCCTGCATTATTAAATATAAATATTTTTTCTTTTTTTGTTACTAAACACATCATCGTTCTTTATAGTATCATTTGCCTTAAATTGCTACACCACCCTTCATTATACATTCTTTTTGTCTCTAGTTGAGGAGTGTTCAGCCCGAACAGCTAAGAAATCTATGGGCCGTGTGTCTTTCTTTGGAGTCAGTCATGCCAAAGCATTTAGTGTGAGCATTCAAACTTTAAAGAAACAGTTAACACAATGTTTTCACTTAGCAGTTTAATTACTATAAATCCCCTCTTAAGCCCCTCGTCAGATTTCTCCCACCCAGTAGATTTATTGATTTATGTGAATACATACATTAGGATCCATCATAGTGCAGCAATTCACCTATATAGTCGATTCACTTAATTAGGTTAACAGAGACATACGCTGTGCTCTCCACTAATATTATTACCCTTGGTAAATATCGGCAAAAGAATGCCGTAAAATTTGTCTTTATTGTTTTTAACAGTTTATCAGGTTTATAAAAAAAAAAAAAAAATGAAATATATTAGGCACAATTATTGGCACCCCTATGAATTCATAAGAGAAAAATACATTTGAAGGATATATATTTTGGAGTGATATTTTATATTTTCTAGGACACCTGGGTGACTAGGAACAGGAAATTGTTCAACCAACACTTTTCTTGGCAAATGGAGGTAGTATTGACTGGTAGGGTGCCAATAATTGTGCCACACGTATTTTGCGCTTATTTTATATAAACCGATATTGTGTTTACAATTGTTTGATACCCACGAGAGCAGAGTATTTTATGTATTTTTTTGTAGAAAGGTTGAAAGCTCATATTTAAAAAGGGGGGGCTAATATTAGTGGAGGACACTTGTAGTCCACCAAGTTCACCATTCATAAACCCATATTAGTTGATCCAGAAGAAGGCATACTTAAGAACTTTCTAAATGACAAGTGTTACTGCCAAGGCATTAACTGCGGTAGGCAGCAACAGGCTTTCTGAACTTTGTAATGTAATGGACACTGGGGCCCTTGCCACTGTGCCAATAACTGGATATACAGGTACATAAATTATCCATGCAGTTGTGGGTATCCTCTTATTCCACTTTACCAAGTTATCTCAATAAAAAAATACAAATTAACGTCAATCGCCGTTTCCCATGCTCTGCAGAAAGCTTCTGTGTTGAGCTTTCTACCTCTCTTTTTGCTTGATGGAATGCTAACTCATTCATGCACATGTGCGGCAGGCCTGGTTGTGCATACTAAGAGGCGGAGGATGGCAACAGGACAATTGCTGCCAACGGCTAGACCATAAGCCTGGTTATCAGCACTATATCGGAAAATGTGGGACTGTTTGCATGTTGCTACAGTAGGGGCAATAGCGAGGGAAGCTTTTTTGTCCTGACACATATAAAATTACAATTAGGCATTAACGCCCTTTCAGTCTTAGCTTATGTTTGTTTAAAAGAGTAATAAAATATTTAATGTTTTTTGTCAACAGTCAGCTCTGATTATAGAGATCTTTTTGAGCCCTACACCCACTTTTGTGAGTCCAACTAAACATTTCTTCATTCCTTGTACGTTCTGATCTCTGAAGAAACCACCTTTTAGAATTACAGTTCTTATCCTGAGCCTGAAATGTATGTTCTTATTGTACAGGATTTATCTTCATGTCAGCTGCTGCTCTCTTGGTTTGTTAATGCTTCATTGCGATCGTCTTGGAGGAATGGTTGCTGTCACAATACTTGTTATTCTTAACCTCCTTGTTAAATAAAAAAAAACATACCCTTAACTGGCTTGCAAAACACAACAGAAGCGGCTTACATGATTTCTGAACGGCACAACTGCAGGGAAGGCAATAAATATATGTTATTGATCCGCTTGGGCCATAAAATGACTTAAAGACACAAGTAAGACAGGTCATAAAGCAGCACCTTGTTGTGGTTTGTTTAAGAGAATTCCTACCTGTACAAACCCATAAAGTACCCTTCAGCCAGTGTCTAAGTATGAGTTCAATAAATTCAATACTGTAACTAACACTTAATCCGAGTGACCCATTAACTATATAAAGACGATGGAACATAAAGAGAAACAGTTTTTCCCTTTTCTAGAAGAGTAATCCCAGAATCCACTGTCTCTTTAGCTATAACCTGATCCACATTATAACAGGACCTCTTATCCCATCTCTCCATATAAAACCATCTCACTGTAGATCTGAGCCCCGGTGACCCATTGTGCTTCTTTCTTTTATGTGAAAGCCTCGCAGTCCTCTTTATGGTTGACCTTTTATTTTCCATCTTTAGCCGTGTATCTAGTCCTTCTGTCTTTGATTTCCCTTTCATGGGGCTTTTACTGGTGCATTTGGAAGTTAGCATCCATCCTAACCCCTTTGGTTTCATCTTCCCTTTCCTGGAAAATTTTAGGAGAGACCAGACATCACCACCAGCCCCTACTAATGCACTTTGACATCATAGAGGAGTTAACCCTCCAAGTGTTGGAGGGGATGTCCATGTTATAGCTATCCAGCAGTTAAGAGTAACTACATTATTGGAAACTAGAACCAGAAGTTGAGCTCACTGCGCAGGTATTTAGAAAGTTCCTCCTGACCAAACCTGGGGATCACTGATCCTAGCAGCTAACTCTCTAATCTTCTGGAAAGAAAAACAGGCCTGTCTGAAAAACTCTTACATAAAAACATATATCTAATGTGAATGCCAGAGGACAAAATATAAAAGTGAGAAGCAAAAGAACAAGATAAAAATGTAGAGAGTGAAAGGGCTGGAGAGAGGCAGCAGGACCATGAGGGAGGTGAAGGGAGAGTTTATTTTAGGATGAATATACAGAGAGAGAGGAACAGCGGTAGAGAAGATAGAGGGGGGGAAAAGAATGATGTTGGAGAAATAATTTAAATCCTCTGACTTCACAAATGTTACTTTGTAAAATGAGAGCAAAAGACAAGTCAATTTATCTTCACTATTCCTCATTTAGAAAAGCCTTTTATCAATCCCAAATTAACAATTTTCTCTTTAAAATCTGCGGTGATTCTTCTTCCCTTGCGAATGTTCAGCTGCAGCGTTATGAGTTATCGCAGGAACTGCAGCTGTTCGTCCTGTCTATTAAATGCACTATTGACGAGTGCATTAAAAACTAACAGCGGCTTAATAGTGGAGATGACGGATTCTCTCGAGACATTGATTCTCTGGATAAAATACAGAGCCTGGGGAAGGTAGGAACTGACTCGCTGCTCCCGCATCTGTCTCGGGGATCCGGAGATGCTGTGACACCAGCTTCTTATAACCTGTGAAGCTTAATATGGAGGGGAATAAAAACACAGACATTATCAATGAAATATTAATAAATGCAGGCACTTAATTCCTTGGCCTTAATAACCCATAAACAACCCAAAGCAAAGAGCCTGTTGAGTCACTGGTATTTTCTTTAGTAATATGTGATCACAAGAGCTTTAGCACATAGACATGGATACCCTCGACTTAACCGCCTGTCTGAACAAGGGTGCAGGTAAATTCTCAGGCAGGTCAGTTCGTTAATGAAGGATTACCTCTGTAACTCAACTTTCTTTAACTCAAAGCTTCGTGACAACAAGAGTAGTTGAGATGGACGTCACGTGTCCTCTGGAGTTTAGGAGAGTTGCCATCAACACAGGAAGAGATGTATTCACCTTGGGCGCCGCCTTAGGCTTGAACCTGGCAGTGTTCCCTCTGTGGCTGCCATTCTTTGCACACAGCCAAGATATATGACATCATACCCCAACACTCTTTCTCTTGTACTGCGTGCTACTGAGGCTGTGCCAGGTCAGCATAGAGTAAGTGGGCCTGTTGGGGAAATCAGAGATCTGCCTTGTAACCGTCCCACACTGCACATTGCAGTGCTTAATCACCCAATAGGCCCCCTGGACCTGCCACCCCAGGCCTAGGCCAGAATACCCCACCAGACACAAGTAATGACTGCAGCCGGACCCCAGCTCTGCCTCGCTGGAGGGTCCCACTTCCTAATGTTACACATCTTTATGCAGAGTGCTGTTACGATGTGATGTCATATTCTGGTTTTCTCTAGCTCAGGTTTGTCCAGGAAAAGCACAGACCTCCATTAATTCTAAAGTAAAATAAACAGCCTTCCGCTGAGCTTCTTCATTTCAAAAAGTAAAGCTAAATTAAACTTGTAACATTTATCAGTTCAATAAAACTGAAACCAATAGTGCAATAGCTATAGGAAAATAAACTGGTGAATGCAAATATGTTATTTAATGGCGGACTGTCATTAACCCGGCTGCCATCATGGTGGGGGCAGTAACTTAGTGGGGAGGAATCATCATGTATACTTTTTATTATCATTATTATTATTATCTTTCATTTATATAGCACCAACAATTTACGCAATGCTTATATGGGTGAAAGTTGCTTTATTTACGAGAGGTTAACTCTATTTTATTTTAAGATATTTAACGATAGCATCAGTTGAAATCAGTGTAGATAATAATAATAATAATAATAATAATAATAGTGTTAACAGGACTCTACTGGTAAGTTGATGCTTACTATTTAATACGAATGTTAGAAGCACAAGAACGGAATATGTCTAGGCAGAGGTCTCAAGAAGGACACTGTCCCCTGAAAACGTATAAGTGGTCACCCCTCATTTATTATATTGTGATGACGAACGGAGGGTGTCATGTGGCAGGAGCAGCAGCCCTTGGCAGTGAAAGGGTGCGTTGAGGTGGGCGGAGTTTGTGGAAGTCTCAGTACAGAGAAAAGGAGAGCTGTAAGTGAGTTTGCAGATTGCTCAGTGGGGAGGGCTCTGGCTAAGGATTGGGTGACTTTAATAGGATCAGCTCAGTGTAATCCTGTTTTATCCATTGTAATTCAGGCAGCCAAGGAGACTGAAAACCAGAGGAAAGGGACTTTTATCCGCTCAGGGGGCAGGAACAACAAAAGGCATCAAGTGGCAGAAAATCAATTAAAGAGAATCCTCTCCTGGGCTAAATCCAGCAGGAAAAAGAGCATCCAGATAACACACAAATTTAGCACCAGCCTCCCCCCATCCCGGTCAACTGTTCACTTCCTTTCTACAAGTCCCATTGTCAAACAGGATCTCCCCAATAATGATATTATCTGGATATATTGTCTGTTTTGGGTATAAGTCAGGAAACTACCGGTAATACTCCATTTACAACCACATTACATGCCGTGCACATCATTTATTTGAAGGGGTCCCACAGAAGACTTTTCATTCAACATAAAACAGCTATAGGTTATAGGTTTCCTGATCTAAAGACTAAGACCATAATCAGTAATAGAAACATAGAATTTGGTGGCAGATAAGAACCATTCGGCCCACGTAGTCGGCCCATTTTTCCTTATTTAAGACTCAGACCCTAATCAGTCCTTGGTCTTGTCTTAGACTAGGACTAGCTTTATGCCTGTCCTGTGCATGTCTCAATTCCCCCCACTATATTAATGATTCTGTGGTTATCTGTAAGCAATAGGTCCAATTGGGCAGGATTTAAAACCATTAATATAATGAAACCATGCTGGCAGGATCTAGTATATCAGATTGTCTTAGTCTGTAAATTTTATTTTATCATACCCTTCAAATTATAATATTAGAGCTCCATTGCTTGGTTACCATCCTTTATGGGTAAACCAAGCTTTACCCCAGCCTTGAGCTGCCATCTTTGTTAGACAAATAAAAGAACAGTAAATTAATTTGCAGAATAAATAATATTGAAATTATTTGGGATCCTGTTGTTTTCTTTGCAATTAGGGATCAAAGTGACAATCAAGGAAATTTCAAAAGAAGATGGCGATTTGCATGTCACCAGGGGATAAGAGGGTCAGTTACTGCCCCAGGGCACATTGCTTTCTCTTTCTACTGTGGGCGGGGGTGGGTGGGGGTCGAGCTCCTAAAATCAGCACAGTTGCCATAAAAATTAATGGTGGTTGATAATGTCACTATGCTTTGCAAACATTAACCCCTCAAGTTTTACATGGAGAAAATACATGTTCTTTTTGAGCTAAAGGACATTCCGTAACAGTTCATAAAATGTCATTTGGCTCTCACTGTTAACTGTTGGGCTTCCAGACAGCAGCTCATCACCCCTCTGGCAGAAAAGATTTAGAATAAATTGCTTCCAACAGTCCTAATCCATTCTTTCTGTCTGTGTGACAGATCCCATTGACGCTCTGGGAATTAATATGAAGACATTTAAGCCAATCTTATTTATTGACACTGTCTAGGAGAGGACTACCGGTGCCTCACCATTCTCGTCTCCCTCTGTGAGTTTTCCATTATTGACACCGTACATAGGCAACATGTGGAACGTAAGGCACGATTGACATCAACTCCCATTATGTTCACACTGCCAAGGACTTCAAATGTCCAAATAAATCAATTATTATTATTAATATTATTATTATTCAGCACCAAACATTAATGTGCACTTTACCCGTAGGTAAAACTGACAGAGATTAATCAATATGTTTGTTAACGAAGAGAGTTACAAGGGTTGGAAGTGGGGGCTACTAGTGTAGAATATATACATGGGAGCTGCCATGTTTTAAAATGCTGCTCCATCCTAAGATACTTCTAGAAGAGTATTATAGAGGAACTGCATGGTTGTTAACAATGTCCACTGCTACAGATGCATGTATGGTGTGTGGAGACCAGAAATATAACTTCTTGGATGGGCTCACATGAGATTTCCCATACAATATTCACTCAAGTATCACGGGAAATGACTTAAAATGTAGAATTAAATGAAATAATAACACTCGTGATAGATGGCTTCAATGCTGGATTCAATTACTGTTTAACAGTTCGTTTTCAAACTGCATTGAGATCAATGGACTCCGGCTGTAGAAGTCTAGCAGTGTCCCCTTTCCATAGTGATTAAGTCTCTGTATAAAAACAAAACTAGTGCGATTCTTGGCCAGTCACATTAGGCTTCAGTCCGGTTTTTGGTTGCTACTTTAGAAAAATCCCTAACTCTTGTGGGATTGGAGACTGAGCTGGATACAGGTACAAGTTGTTATGGAAACAAGAAAATCAGTAATTCCTTGGTTGCGCACATTTTTAACACACCCAGGAACTACATCCTCATTTCACTAATTACAAGCAGCCATGATAGCGTTGCTTATCTCAATTATACTGATTTGCATCTGTCCCTGCAGTCTGATTGTGGCTCCTCTGCAGCAGGAAAGCCTTGAATTCGGGGCACACACTGTTTCTATGACATCAGCCAGGGGTTCTCAGATCCACGGGCTGGCGGAATGAATTACTTCTTTTAACTTTCACCTTATTAGGATTAACATATAGTCTTTCATTTACAGGCCCGGTAAGCAATGAAATAAATGAACTTACTCGGTGCCAGAAAAACCGGCTCTAATTTAGAGTAACCGGCTGCTGCACTCTAGCAGAGGATTGTGGAGTCCTGGGTAACAGAACCCCCTATTTGCCCTTTCAGCGTTCTGACCTCTAAGTCTTCCTTATTCAATGACATCCCTGTGAAATGCAGATGCAGCCTCCTACGGAGGCAGCCTCTAATACCACGATGTGGCAGATGGGAGTGTAAGGATTGGCTTTACATATTACATTTTGGGACTTTGTTGTTTTTTTGTATCTGTTTGATGATCATGTGACTATGTAAACATCTACTTAGAACACCTGTCGGTGAATACCGATTACCGGTTTAATGAGCTCTTTGCAAGCAGTTGGATATCTCATTGGGTTAGGTTCACGAGAAGGGTCGTGAAAGCTGCAATTATATAAGTCAAATCTATGTTTTAAAAAGAAAAAAATATACGGGTATAGATTGGGTTATTTTCCTGTCCACTGGTTTGATATCTAACTTTAATTAGTTTAATAAACTGTAGTAATGATGTAATGGAACTATATTACTCTACACAGTACAGAATAACGTTACCTAGAAAGTACAGATTTGCATAAAACAGAATAAGTTACAGAGCATGTCCATAATAACATAGTAGGCTGAACTTGTTTCAATGGAAAGAAAAGCAGACCATGTACATCAAGGGAAAAAAGCAATGTAATTCTGATTTGTTGACAATAAGAAAACAAGTTCAAGGATCCATAGGGAAGCACTTGGTGATTATTTCCCGTAGCTGCCCTTGCCTGTATGTTTCACAAACATGTCCACACACATGGCCATGTCTCTTCTGCCATGGCCATACCCACGTAGGTGCTGGACATCACATAGTTGCTCTTGAGTAGCAACATGAAGAACCTATTGATTAGTTCTTGTTCACTTCTCCCTGATTTGTGAGATGTAGGCAAAGTGTCAAGGAAACCCATGTCTGTGGCAAAGCTTGTGAAGTCATTGGTGCCTATAAGACATTTAATAAAATGTCCACCACTATGAATGGATTCAAGAAGTATACTGTCCATTTCTTCAGATTCTTCATAGATATTGGGAAATTAGGATCTGAATTAGCTGAAGGGAAACTGGAGGCTGACCATCCCATTTTTACTAATGAGTGTCAAATATTAGGAGAAATCATAAAGGTCCATAGACTGGTCTTAGTCCCATGATTACAAAAGGGGCATTTGGGTTTCCACCCAAGAGTTCGTTTTTGGCATAAAGAAAGGCCATAGAGCCAGATATATATAATACACACCTGGCACATTTAGTCATTTTATCTGCACTCTCAATTCCCAAGCTCCCAACAGCACAGAAGTGGAAGCAACAATACTCATGTCTAGTAACAGATACCCTGAACACATTTAAAGAACACCCAATTCTAGAATAAAGCTTCCTATATTGCGGGTAACAAGTCCATAACTTCTGCCACCACGGCTCCCACATGGGAGAAGCTATAAGCAGCACAAATTGCATTATTTAGCATAAAAAAGACATATAATAATATGCATGTGGAATCTTATTTTATTTAAATGGGGCTGATCTGGTGTTTGTTGCATTAATTGATTTTAGATGTTTGATGAGCTGGTATTATGTCACATTTATAGTGGTCTTTTTCATTGTGTCATTTCCTCCTGGATTTACACCAGTAATGGTATCTAGCATCTCCTTGTGGGTGGGATTTGTAGAAAACCTGTTCTTTTTTAATGTCATTGTTGGCCTATGCAGATAGACATAAGATAGCTACAAAGGATTAAGAATTCATTTATATCCCAAACCAGAAACACATCCATAAGATGCGACTGTACCAATTCGAATGTTCTCTCCTTATTACGAATACGGTTGATTTTGGCCCTTCCTTCTACTTGACAGGACCCATTTACTGTGATTTCAGACGGTATCATCTTCTTTATCTCCGCACTGTCGCTGACCTCTTGCTGATAACACCAGGAAGGTTTTGGGATGTAATCCAGTAAATAGTGGCTAATAAAACCTAATTAGCTCAATCTATGTTGTTCCTTTTTCTTTATCTGGATAATGTTCGAATGTTTGGGGTCACAGACATTTCCTTGTTTTTGAAAGAAAAACTATGTTTGTCCATTAAAGTCACATCAAATGTATCAGAAATACAGTGTATATAGAAATAGAAATACAATAGATGTTGTAAATGACTATTGTTGCTGGAACAGCCTGATTTTTAGTGGAATATAGTCATAGGCGTGCAGAGGGCCTTTTTGACTCCCATCACTCCTGTGTTCCAATGGCACGTTATATTCCCTAATCCAAGTTTAAGTTTAAAAGGCTAATTGATCATCAGAAAACCCTTTTTGCAATTATGTTATAGTTGACATTTCCTTGTTTTCCATGAAAACATCTTAGTGACCCCAAACCTTTGAACCTTCTATAGGTAGATATATACTGTAGGTAGATGTAAGTTTCTTGTTCTTCTGTATGATAGTTTACCTACAGTGTAATTCACATTTGCCAGGTGGGACAACAAAAAGATAAAGTAAGTGGGGAAGAAATCAGCAACAATGCAAGTGATTTAGTGGAAACAAAATACCCCTCTGTTTTGGTAGAAGACACATCGGTATTCACTCCTTTCAAAAGGTTACCATCAATTAACCGGTGCATACAAACACAATGATGGAAGGAATTGCTTTATTGGAAATGGCATGTTCATTAAACTTCTTACACAAAAAGACACAGCAATGTACAGTGTCCAGGTCACCCCCATGTGAGATAACCTAGCAAGTCACATCTCTGTATTTACAGCAATATCTCAGTTTGTTTTACCTTGCTATTGTGCGAACCCCTGCAAATATTTCAGAAATTGACCGCAGACAGCTCTAAACCCCCATATATATACATTGTCCTAAATTGTTAGATCATGGGGTCCCCTGAAGCATTATCACATAGGATCAGCCCCTTAACCTTGCAGACTCCTGATCTTTATGTATGCTGTTGGCTGGCACACGGCAGACACCTGACAGTATGTAGCCTTCACGTACGGCTGGAAATAAGGAAATCAATGAAATAATGACAGCAGTTCCCGAGAGATCTCCATAGTGATTATTTAATTGATTGCCAGCTCATTGCCAGCTGCATGTGAATGCTGATACCTCAGGAGCTTCTTTCCCATGTGCTTGTGGAAATAAATGGCCCAAATGACAACCCTGCGTTTAAAGTGAGGTGCAAAGTCTCCACTTTGGACACAAACAAAATGCTACAATCAACTTTGGAAAATATCCAATTTTCAGGTGGCTCTGTTTCCTCTTGTTATTCACATATAACACCCATATTTTTTTATTTTGGGCCAGTTGAGGCATGATTGAGTTTTCTACATGTATACAAAAAATACAACAACAATGAGCAAAGTGAATGAACATTTTGGCCAAGTCAAGTTGATTTCCAGACCCATTTTTCAGCTTAAACTAACAGATCCCATTAAAATGAATTTAAGCATTATATTTTAGATTATAGGTGCATATAATCAGGGGAGGTACAGGTACAGCTAAGTGGCCCATTGCCACCCCACCCCACCTACAGGTTACACGCTAGCACACACACAAAGTCACTATAACACATACACACACTTACACATACACTCCCCCTCTCACACTCTTACACTAAAACTTACTCACTCTATCAATCACACCGCCAATGTCAGTTTATCCTCAACATGAGCTTCACACTCCATGGCCTATTCTACACATATACTGCATTACACGCTAACCATATCCATAGGATTATCCATAGGATTCCACATACAGGACCATTACATATGTGTTTACATACCACATAGAAATATGACTTTCTTATCATAAATATCATGATACGTGAAAACCAGAGGTGACAATAATAAAAATAATAATAATAATAATAATAATGTAGTAAATAGAATTGGTAATTTTTACAATATAAAAGAGGACAAATGGGTTACATGTCTTGTTCATCAAATGTTGTCGTGATTATGACACTTTTTGTAACAGATTGGATTTTTATACATAACCCCATCATTTCCTTATCTGTTTGTGATGCAAGTTAGAAGACCGTCAAACATTCTCGAAACCTCACAGGTCCCTTCTTCATATCTGCCCAAATTCTTTCACATTTTACATGTTGTATGCGAGCGACGCTATAATGTTTAATTCCATGAACAAAACCAAAATGCCTTGACTTGAAAAAGAAATAGTGTGCTTGCCGTTCCATTGCATTTTCAGTGAGGGGGATTCTGGGATTTGTACTAAAAAGAATACCAAACATTGAAATGTACATTCTCCCCGGCACAGAAGCTAAAGGGAAAGACTAGTTAATAAAGTGGAACTTAATGAGCTCATTAAGTCGACAGTTATTTTTCTGGCTGTCATGGTGCAAACTACTCATTCTGCTCGGCTCGCCATCAAGTAGCAGATGAGATCTCGTGAAAAGGAGGATGGTTGATAGATTAAGAAGGTGCTTTATTGCTAGCGCTTGTTTTGGAATTGAGATGAAGCTAAGAAGACCGTGGGTATCGCTTATTCTACTTTCATATTCCTACCCATAACCCTTACAAAGAAGCCATCAAAAATCTATAATCTCCTTAACAAACAGATATAACAGAGACCCTTTAACAGCCTATGGTGTATCGTAGATCCCGAGCTCGGGGATATTGGGGACTGCAACACCTATCATTCTCAGCCAGCATTTGAAACGGTCGCTCGCTTAGAATCTTCTCTTGTGTTATTAAGCAAATAGCACAATTCCATGCAATTTATCTAAATTTAAAGTCTTTAAAAATTCATTTTTTTAATGAGCAAAACCCAGGAATCCTCTACATTTCATGGCTCAGTGGGTTTCCTCCCCAGTCATCCACTTAGACAATAAACTGGAAAATAATTAAAAAGAGTAGCCCCCACTCCTTGCCAGCTCTACATACAAAGCAAAATCCCTCCCCAGTTGTAGAAAGTGACCATTTCCTCTTTCATCCTAGTTTTTTCTCCCCACAAAAGAATTCTTGTAATTGAAGGGACAGAGAAGCAACCAGCATATTCATCCACCGCACAGGGCGGGCGAGAGCGGGGCAGAAAGACGTTTAGGATGCTGGGAGTTGGACTGCGGCATACTTAATATAACAGAAATATAACAATGTGAAAAAGAACTGAATGCAGCCGACACCAACGAGCCAGTGTGTGACAGCCCCCCCCTATATACCACTACATCGGCGGCCCACCATTCTGTGACATAAAGCTTGACGTTGCCACTCGTACCGGGTAACACGATAGCTGACTAGTGTAAGGCCTTTAGCTGCTGTTGGACTCCAATTCCCATCAGCCAGCATCAGTGGAGGGTTACAAATCGATAAGCTGTGCCATATTTGCAACAGGAAAAAGAAAAGCCCCCACTCCCAGCACGCGCAGACACACAGTAGAGTGATGAGCCCCCTAACAGACAGGATCCCAGCTGTTGAGGTAACGTGGCTGGGGCTGTGCAGAGAATCACTCAGGAATCGGTCCTGCTTACACAACAATAAATTAATTATGGCACCCAATTATATGCTGCTGATTACTCAATTATGCACGTTTGTGTTCCAACATGCCCTGCGTGACAGGACATCAGGCGAGCCGGCGCCTCCTCCCATTCTGCAATCTCTTCCCAGTTAGCAATCGCAGTTCTACAGAGTCACACTGTGCGTCCTCCTATTACACACGCTAACACAGGCTGTATGCACCATATCGACGGCTCTAAATATCCCTATGCGTAGAGCAACAGGGGT
Source organism: Spea multiplicata (assembly GCA_009364415.1). NCBI lineage: Eukaryota > Metazoa > Chordata > Amphibia > Anura > Pelobatidae > Spea > Spea multiplicata. The sequence goes on from VKOC01001770.1 coordinate 41,916, forward strand.
ATTATATACAGAACACCTGGAAAAGTTACGGAAGCTTCCAGGACCTCAGCGGTCTCTTCTTCAGAAACAGATTCTGAACAAGGACCTCCGAGGTCCCGAAAGCTTATGTTGCTTTGCATCTTTTTTTCAATGTTGGCCCAATAAAAGGTATCAACTTTGACTAAGACTCCAATTTTTCTTGGCCTGGACAGCAATATCCATTTTTTTGCCTGGAGCAGTGCGTGTGTCCGTGTTATATATTGATATATTCTGGAGAATGACTGGATAGGGGAGGCAGGGAACACGACTTTATCTAGTTTTGGGTGATTTACTATAAGTTCCACATAAAATTAACTGGGAGTCCAAATTGACAAGGACTTCAAGCAGCACTTACACTATGACTGGGTCCTTTTTGGGGTTGTCTATGCAGTTTTTGTGCCGTCACCTGTGCATCTCTCTAAGCATGTATTGCGTGTTTATCTGTAAGCGTGTATTATCATACAGGCATATGAACCATTGACATCACGGACATTGGCACCTGATCCATAGACAGGGCCCAGCCTGTACGGGCCGCACACACAACGCAACATGTACAGCTGGCTAATACGGAGAGCCGCGCATGTATCTGTACAATATGTCAAACAGCGCGTGCCTCCGACAGACGCCTGTATTGATATAACCTTCTTAGAGAGATGAAAGCCTCTCCAAGTCCCTGATCTTATTGCTCTAATTAATACAAACATATTAACGGCTTTGTAGCCAGAGGGGCTTGGGACATGTTGCTATGCGATACACGGGAGAGCCCTCTGTTGACATGCATCGCTTCCACGGGAAGAACATTAAAGTGTTTTGTTCTGAAGGCCGCGTGGAGATATGCAATTAGCTGAGAGCGTCACATGATCTCAGGGCTCCGTTGCAACGAGCGCGTTTAAAAGCAGGTCTGAGGGCGCCTCGGAGTTTAGGAATGGGGCCTCCTCTGAAGAAACCGAGAAGTTCCCCTCCTCTCCTCCTCCCTCTCTCCTCTCCTCCTCCCGCTCTCCTCACCCCCAGGTCCTAACAATAATCGCTCCCTCCCCCTGGGCCATTGCCCCATTATCATGGGTATTTGGGGAGAGAAACTTCAGAGACTATTTTCTTTAGGTTTAATTGATGCAGTAAATCTGTATAGGGTGTTAACCTGTTCTGTGTTATCTTCCATATCAACTAATTAACCAGTAGACGCGTTTTTCATACACTTTGTACATCATTTGGTAAAATATATAAATACAACTAAACAAAATGGGGTACTTTGATGTGGGTACCAGTTGACAATATATGGCCATATAGTGTGATGGAATCCCCTATATTTATTCCAATAGGTGCTTTAAATAGTATTTACTAGGTGTGCATTAATTCCTTGATATATATATATATATACACACACACACATATACTAGAAAGTTCCCTTTGATGGTAATTCACATTAACTTATATGAGTCCAGTGGTTTCATTTGGGACTATATAACCTATGTAGGTTATCTATAATATATATATAATAATTAATAATATTATATCTATAATATATATATAATATAATATATATATAATTATTATATATATATATATAATCTGCAATATATACCTTTTTACAAGAAAATATATGTAGATATTATAAACAAAAACATGAAAGCAAACAGGTGAAATGCTATTATTTTTTAATTATTAATTGGATTTTTTAAGTATAATTGGACATGAAGGTCTCGATGTTACGTAACACAGTAAGTCACTTTTGATCAGTATATTAAAAATTGAGCAATTTTACACCTGGCGCGCGCTGTGCCGTGTTCAGGGGGCTCAGCAGCTGCGTATTACCCCCTCACCCCCCAACTCAATAATTTCATGTGCAGATGTAAATAATAATTTATGGGAGCAACAAATATGGTGCAGTGCAGACCCGGCCGGGGCTGGAGCAGCTAAAGGGATCGGAATTAATAGAAAGCAGCACCAGGGGCCAGGAGCTATTAGCAGGCGCTATTCTTCACAGCTCCCATCAGGATTAATCATTGAGAGTTAATTTGAAGCTCAGACAAGTTGCTGTTAATTTAGTGCGGGGAGGACGGGATGGGGAGAGCCCAAACCCCCCGAGTCCCATTAATCAGCAGCCTCAGACGGCCCTGCCTTGATTACAATTTGCAAAAAAATTCATTAGCGCCTGGGCCAGTGACAATTTTTCTCTTTGCCTGTGATGTGACTCATTAGGCAGCCAAATGAAAGCTGTGATGATGGCTGCAATCAAACCCCTCCACTTGTTTATCTTCCCCCTGCCTCTCCAGTGCAGGATCAAGGCCCGCACCAGCACCCACTCTCCTTCCCCTGCCCCCTCTCCAAGCTGACTCCGAGGCTCTCCCTCACCACAATTTATGCCTCTCCCTGCGTATCGCTCCACTTTTTGGGATGCCCTCCCATTTGTTTCAAAGTTGACTTATGTCATTACCTGTTTTCCTTCTGCGTACCCCCCTTTGGTTAACCTTTACTTCGTTCAATGCTAACCCCCGTTTCCCAAACCCTCTTCAGACTGATTAGTCCATCACCCCCGGCTCCTTTCTAGAACATCACCCAATACCGCTCACAAGAAGTCCACTGTCCCTTCTCCCCTTTACTCACCGCTCATCCTCTCTCACCATTTCTGCCCTGGGTGTAATTACTGTTTGCAGTAATCTAGAAACGTTATAGATCAAGGATTTGGTTGTCTCCGTTCCTTACCGTGTGCTGGTCTCCAGGACGTAAGATCTTGGTGCCTTCATGTATGATAAGATCACAAGATTACTTTAAAATGTATGGGCCCTTTTTCAACCTTAATTTGCTTGCTTTTCTTTCTGTATTTGTTGATTTTGTTCTTCTTTCTTATTGTTCTCACCAGTCCCATATTTTTTTCACATTTTTCTGTGAATAGGACTACATGATTTGGATCTGCGTGAATGTGTATGTTAGCGTGTGCACATGTGTATGTATGTTAGGGTGTGCGCATGTGTATATATGGTTTTGTGCGTACGAGTGGAACATATACATTTTGATTGGCGTTTAAAACTCAGGCCTAATTGGACCTCCAAGATTAAATTGAGAAGAAGTCATTATATCTGAAGTAATGCGTGTTGTCAGGGCAATTATTGTCTGTACTTATGTTGCAAATAATTTATGATTGTAGTAATTGTAATCACATTTAAATGCAACTTTACAATCTTGCTTTGGAAAATACATTCAGAATATGTTTGTGTGAATGTATGTATATGTATCTGATATATATATCTTAAATATGTGCTAATAGTATGTTATGATATGTGTGTTTTTTAATGAGTAGTCAAGAAAGGGTGCAGCAGTATTATTTCTTACAAACACAATTACATTTAGAATTTAATATATATATATATATGTTTTTTTCTGTAATTTTCAACTGTATGCATTTAACATTCGGTACGTGTGACTGTATGCGTCATTGATTTATTAAACATGTGATGTGAACATGTTAGGGTACATGTGTGTGTATCTTTTAATGTTTCTAAGGAATGTCTGGATTATACGGGTGAAGTTATTCCAATTTTATTTGCCGTGACATAAGCGTTCCTTTTGTGTCAGGCGGCTTATGTCTAACAGTTTTTATTAGTGACTTTTAATCACTAAGCATATAACTCTGCATGTACTTGTATGTAACATTAACATGTAATATGACCCTTATGTGTAAGACCACATGAAACTTATTTTTTTAAATCCATAACAATATGTATTATATGGTGTACAATAAGTATGGTGTGAATGATTGTGTTAAAGCTGTAACTGTATAGAATGTGTAAGTACCTGCCTCTATATCTGTGCTCTATATCTGTGCAAAAAAACGTATCTGAGTGAATCCAAAACATGCCAATTTGTAAAGTTTAAATAAAAGTAACTTTGATCTGTGTAGACAGTGTAACGTTATAGATCTGTAGCATGTAATCATGTAAAGTGTGAATGAAGTGTGAATGTGTGTATCTGTTACATGTAACTGTGTGATGTTATTAATTAAATATTTCCGCAAACACCAACACCACGGAATAGGGAAAATTGTGGAAATGGTATATAAATCGCAAAAGTATTGTGTCGTGGATGCTCCAAACATGCGTTGTGTCTTAAGAATTAACCAGATAGATCAACAAAATGTATATGAATTTTTGTAGCTCTTAGCACCGAAACCTTATCCTTCTCCCAAACTCTTTCAATAAAAAATATATTATACATTATTATTATATGTGCAAAACATAGGCCCGCTTTTATTGCACCAGTGATAATAACCTATTGGAGAATGTAAATATATTTTAAATGTATTTAGAGCCTCCATTAGGCACCTTTGGGCCTCAAGGGAGATAAAACCTGGAAGCTCAATCCACAGTAATCTCACTTCATATCCGTGTAGATTGCGCGCATCTATGGTACCGTATGCGGATGTAGCCAACATATGCATGTGTGTGCACAACTGTGTGTATATGATGTATATTGGTACCCATGGGCAATATTGTGTGTAAATATACAAATTGTAATTGCGTTTCAAAAAGTCAACTGACATTATTTGTGAATGAAAGAATGTATCAGTACCACTAGTCCGCAATAGCCCGTTCATCAACGAAGCACATTGCATGTCACCTTAAAGAGCAACACAATGAGTATTAAGTGTTCTTCTAAGCCGATTTTTAAATTTAGAAAAGCGAGAAAGGGCAGCATCGCATATAAGGTTACGCGCGTTACGCGCGGCACGCGACACGGACAACATATGCCGAAACCCAGTTGAGATGGTAACTTATAAAAGTGAGTTTGAGCGTTTTACTGCATGTTTAACAATAAGGCGTTGAATTTTATATATTTGTTTTATGTGTGCAGTTTGATTTTTATATATTTGTTTTATGAACGCTGAGTATTAAAATGGTATCTGTCTCCTTGTGTGTGTGATAGCAAACCATCAATGCACTGTTCATCTATATATCTATCTATCTGTCTATCCAGCTATCTGTATCTATTGCTCTAAGCGATTGCGGCTATCATTCATTATTATTATCATCTATTTTTAATGGCGCAATATATTTTCTGCTGCAGTCAATAATGTATCTGTCTGCTTAGTTCTTCAGCTCTCTCACTTAGTCTGTGATCGCAAATCTTTCAGCATTACCCAAAATTCTCTAGTTTCCTCTCTAACAGATTTTATAAATATATATATATATATATATATATTGTAAATATATTATATATTTACATATATATTATATAAATATATAAATTATATATATAAGTTTATATTATATAAAAAAATATAAATAATGTATATAATTACAGTCACTTAGCTAGAATATTATATTGCAATGAAATCGTAATTTTTTATATTCTAATAAATATCTTGTTGTTAGCGCGGGGAAGCCTACCATGAACCTTATAGATCCCAGCGCTAAAGTTGCAATATACACACAATTAACATATAATTAGCGTGTGATTTCCCCCAAGAGTCATTTATTTTAAATGAGTGTTAGGTGCATCTTGTACCTATTTGTACACTCTAACATGTATTGATCTATATATTTATCTGCATCACATTGCTATGATCTCTACGCTTAACCTTCTGCATTTAACCCCTTCCTCCCATTACTCTACAGAGAAAAAAAAATCTATTTAATTACTAATACTAAATATAAAAAAAGACCTGAGGAATTCCTGTAGAAATCACAGAGGATGGGAAAGCTTCTTTCCTACAGGTTAATAAAACCAGAGGGCAGCCTGATCCACACAAGAGATATTTCTATTTTTCTCCTTTATCTGCCATTTAGCTGGTTAGTGACACATCCAGCAAATGACATGAAGTGACATGGGGAGAGATGACCCTGTCTATTCCTTGCTGGGATCCTGAGTCACTTTGTACAATCGCCACAAATAACCTGACAGATCCCAGCCCAGAACATCCAAGAGACTGTTCTGGGTCTGAACTGCTGGGTACTTTCTAACAATTATTAATCTGTTTCTACCCAGGATCAAAATATATATATAAAAAAAACCTTAATCCAACTCCACCAAAAGTGAGCCCTAGAAATGTGTCCTAATTGTGAATGCTTGGAACCCCCTTTCCCAGGGTAACAGAGACACATTGACTGCACAGATGACACTCTCAGCCCTTCACAATTAAATAATCTCTCAGAAGAAAATGTACATTCATTTATTTCTTGTCCAACAGACCCCACATGTGCTGCTCTATTAAAATCCCACACAGACCTTCATCTGGTGACTCCCCTCCACATCACACAGATCGCATTTGACAAAATGAGTCCCAGGAGGGTTTTGATGGAGATTAGCTGGGACCCATCACAAGCCCTTCATGTTACCTTCTGGAATGACCCCAAATCTCCCAGACTGGCCACATGGGATTATTTATTATTATTATTAGTAACATTATTAAGTTTCACAAGACTTGAGTTTTGTTCGAGTTTTTATAAATTAGAAGAAATATGCGACACGAAATAAATTAATCACAACATAATCTGAAGCTCTGGGGGAAGCAAACACCGCTTTGTCCAAAAGAAGGGATTTATGTCCCCAAAAAACTGGAGGACCTGGAAATGACTCGGAGAAGGTGAGCTTGTCTCTTGGACTCTATGTCCATAGTTTTGTCCCGGATAAGGAGACCTTACCCTGTGCCTGGTCACCAGGTCCCTCTGTCCCTCTTCCCGTAATAAATACTTAGAGTTCTGATTGCTGTCCTCCAGAAAGTCTAGAATTAATTGGTGACCTCAGCCCTCCTGTCCATGGCTACTAATCAGCCTGACTCTCGGCTCGGCAATTAGTCCAGTTCAGGGTCTAGCCTGCTCCAGCTGCTGGTGTTGGCTCCTGATGGCGAACCTGCTGACATGGACTGGAATGGGAACCACGATTTTGGGGTTCCTGGAGGGTTCCCCGGTTTTGGAGTTTGCATTGCCGGCTTTGACCCTCTTCCACTTGGCTCTGCGGTTCTGGAACCAGATTTTGACCTGGACCTCGCTGAGTTTGAGGGCATGTGCGATCTGGGAGCGCTCGGTGAGGGACAGGTACTTCTTGCAGTGGAACTCCTTCTCCAGCTCAAGCAGCTGCTCGCTGGTGAAGGCCGTTCTCCGCCGCCGGTTCTTCCCGGTAGAGGTGCTGTTGCTGGACGGGTTGGGGTTCTGGGGACTCTCCTCCGGGGCGTCCTCCTCCTTGTGGGTCGCCTGACACGAGATGTTGTCATCAGAGCTGTAGTCTAGGTCACTGTCCATCAGGTAGGAGTCCTCCTTCCCCTTCGCATCCTCATCCTTTCCCGTGTCTTCTTTACCCTGTGCCCGCATAGGACCTGGAAGCAATCAGAGCACCTCCACAGTTATATAGGTGACCGGAGACATATGCATTTACATCCTTATATATGATCCTTACTCCCCAAAAAAGTGTGGCTTCATTCCTAGATACAGAGTAACAACTAAGTAACTCATCGCTTAAAAAACAAACACACTTTTATATATATACAGTGTATATAAATTGTTGCTATTTCTTTCCATAAATTATTATGGAATAATATTGATTTATATAGCGCAATCATATTCCCCAGCGCTGTACAATGGGGTATGTTCTAAGTGTGCATCGGTTCAGGAGACCAGGCAGACAAGAACTGGACTAAAAATAAAATATTTATACACTGTTTTCTTAGTGGAATTTGAGTTTATTAACGAATGATAGGAATTATCACATTATGTTCGTGAAAATTATTAAGGAATATTGGGGTTAAACGAACGATCGCTAAAATCGCAACATTACGATAAAAACATAAAAATATACATTTACCCAATTTCGATTATTTTAAAAGTGCTGTAGATAGATGGACAGATAGATAAATAAATAGAAAGAGAAAGAAGGAAGGAAGAAAGGAAGAAAGAAAGAAAGAAAGAAAGAAGACAAGGCAAACAATTTAAATTCTTAATTTCACCAAAAATCTTTGATTTTTTTATCACTATTAAAACATAATGAAAATCGTTATTATATAGAATAGTTAAAATATGTGATTTGTGTACTTTCAATGAATTTTACATTTACCATAATAAAATCAGTTAAACACCAAGCGATCCTACAACACTAACTCCACATTTTAAAGGATTTAAAATGTAAAATTTAGAACATCTATTCAGGTTAAGACTGTATAATATTTGTTAATTCCATTTCTATAGGGTTTTAGTTAAATGACTGACTATAATAAATGAGTAAATATAGTGCAATTAATAATAAACTGATGAAAACGTTTTAACAAAAATAGATCATAAGAATAATAGTACATTAAATGCAGACTCAATCAAGGCAATTAAGGAATTTAACGCTTGTGAGTTAAATTAATTTGGATGATTTTTTCCCCAAAACATGGAGCATCAAATAAGATCTTTCTTGTTCGCTAAAATTCGTTCAGAAATCGCTGTTTATTTTACATTTTTATATATATATATATTGCACCTCAAACTGTCAAAACCATTCTTAAAAAATTAGCAGAAAATTTGACTTATTTAAGGATGAATTTTATCTTTGTTTTTATCTATTTCCTTGCAGGTCCGATACTCAGTTTCCAGAGATAAATGTATCTGATTGAATGTAGCTTTTTGTGTATTTTGTCTGGAAAGCGATTTAAGTTTTTATTTGATATTTGATGTTTTGGGGTCTCATCCTTTAGGTTCCTTATGATATAGTGTGCAAACAGGAATTTGGTTCCAACATTAATCCACATTGGGACTGGTTTCCTGGACTATATAATCTGTATTAATTTGGGTTCAGTAAGGGGATGTATAGAATAAACTGGAATTAATTTCCCCTTGTTATAATTTTAACCAGAAAAATAAATTTCTATGAAATTTTCATTATTACGTGTAAAAATGGATATACGTTATCTGATCATCAAAAAACACGTTTTTACTTAAAATGCATGTGAAGAGAAGACTATGAGGCGAACCCGTAAGGAACCCAAGCCTGCATCTATCATGTTGAGTTATATTTGCATGAAATTATCTGTAATTTTCCATATACTTTCAGGTCTAAGGAGTCTTGGGGAGTAAGACAGGTCTGGAGTTTGGACACTTACCCAGAGAAGATTCTGATGAAGCAAAAGGCAATATGGTCCCCTCTTTGGTCACATAAGTCTTGTTGCCCTCCTCTCCATCAGACTGGCCACTGTCGCCTTTATCGAATCCACCCTGGAGACTCTGAGCTCCAAACTTCCTGGCCGCTTCTTGGTGCTGGGGTGAGGCTGAGAACCCTCCGGGGAGGGTGGCCATGAGGGTGGAAGTGAGTGCCATGCCCTGTGCCAGGCTGGAGCAGAATCCGCTGGGCAGGCTTGGGATCTGATGATGAGGGTGAGTGGAGGGGAGAGTTGACTGCAAAGTTGCCTGGGACAGAGCCGGAGGGGGAGGTGGAGGAGGGGGTAAAACCACAGGCCTGTATGGCATGAACATGGGGTATCCTGTGTACACAAAGTGCCCGGGGCTGGGCTGAGGTGGGCTTCCTATCAGTGAGTCTATACTGAAAGCTGTACTGCTGCCCAGGGGACGCTGCATCATCATGAGAGGAGGTTGGAAGGCTGCACTCATATAAGCTACTGGGAGTCAAAGGGCGACTAAGAAAAGGACAGGGCAAGTACCCTAAAGCAGTTCAAACACTCGGAGGGGTCTTCAGCAGAGACTCAGCCTGTCACAGGGTCCATCGGAGTCACAGAACACAGTGAGAAGGGGCTGCACACTCAGGTCCTGTTCACACCAGCCTGGGACGGGTCTTCAGATTTCTTGGCCTGGCTTCAGCTTGGTTCCTCTGTGCCAAATTGCTCATGGGTCCCAGATTCCTATAAAGCGGGCCACTCTCTAACATAAGGGCATTCCTTCTCTTTCTGGGGATTCTAAGAGAATCTTCCTGACCTGGTGGAGCAGGATGTCCCTACCTATGTCTGGGGGAGGACTCCTCTGTGTCTGTGAGGTTCAGGGGACAGGACATGGAGTCTCCTCTCTGTGCAGATGGCCACTTCTGGATGTGGGACTTTGGGTTGTCTTTCTGCTCGTGATGTTCGGTGCGGTGCCCGCTCCCCCAGCCTCACGTTGATGGTTGTGTGTGTGTGTGTGTCTTGAAGGGATTGTCTTCTCTCTGTGCTGCGGGGCTCCTGTTTGTGCTGTTGCCGGTACCAGGGCTCTGTACTGGGGATGCTGCTCTCCCTGCTTGACCTGGACTTGCAGCCTCTTCTCTCTCGGGTCTCAGCACACACAAACCGTGCTCCTGGTTCCCATTCACATATTGCCAGATTTTAGAACCTTCCCTCGGTCACGTGGGCATATCTCATGGAGGTGATTGGTTAGTAGAGGGCAGGGGGTGTGTCCTTGCAGACCTAGCCCTCCTCACACCCCTGGAGAGTGTCAGACTAGAGTGCTGGGGACAGGTAACAGATAAGTGCAATACGGTGACAGACTCACCCACACCTATATGTATATGCAGTGCCTGGGCTTCACTGCTCACCTATATACTCAATACTATATATTCAATACTAAATAAAACCCACAGCCACATCTTCATGTAAACAGAAAGAAAAGTATGTCAAGAGGGCTCAGATTGAATTGTTTTAATAATAATCATAATAATAATAATAATGATATATGTATATATTCTTACAAATATACATAGTTAATGCCTGCACTAATTGCAACATAAATAGGTTGTGTGTAAAATGAATATTGTTCTTTTTGTGGGTATGTGTAATGCCCAGATATTGTTGATACAATGTATAGGGTTATACACACAGATTGTATAGATGTGCAATAAATCAAGGTGGAATTTATAGAGAATGTAAACGTTTGGCATTCTGTATTCTCTATATATTTAATGTAGGTTTCCTTATACAGATTATCAATTGTATCGATTATTATGTGAATTCATTTGTGTAATTCATCTGTGGAAGCGTGGAAATGTTAAAGCGTGTTTTGCGTGAAGTGGATGTTTATTTTAAGATATATATATATATATATGTGGGTATATGTATATACACATGTATATATGTGTGTGTGTGTTAAATTGTATATGTTATGTATGTATGATTTAGGAATTAGATATGCATTGTTAGATAATATGTGTGTTTATAGCACATTTAGATCGCTTATGAATTACTTTGTATAAATATATATACCCATGGATTAGGCTGTGCACAAGTTGTACATAATGTCTTTATACAGATTATCAGTTGTATCGATTTTTATGTGAATTAACTGTATAAATCACTGTGTTAGGGTGTTAGGTTCGGCATCTGTATATATATATATATATATTTATATCTGTATATATATATATATATATATATATATATATTTACAGCTATGGTGTTTATTACTTTGTGTTGTGTAAGAATTAATTTGTAAGCACACAACTTTGTCCTGTAAGAAGTAACACAAAATAAAACTTTTATTAATACAATCCAGTGAAAAAAAAATAGAAATGAGCTCTTAGGAGACATTCTGCTTTTCGTCCTTTTTTTGGCAGAGTGATCTCTTCGCATTTCCCGGCGCTTATTGTGATTAATAACACTCCCTACCCCGATCACCGCGAATACACGGCATATACAGCGAGTCCCGTTCGACACCGTGTAGCTGTATAGGAACCGGCTCATATCCGCATGATACGCCCGTGCAGGGCGGAGGATCTCAAAGTGATTTCACGGAGGGACCGCGAGCAGCTGGCGGCAGTGGCCGGTGTGCGGAGCAGATTAATGAATAGATAATACCAGAGGCATGATCCGTGCGGGCTATCACCTAGTCTTCCGCTCCGATTTATTTATCTTCATCCCTTTCTCAGCCCTCTCATATTCCTTCCTTATTCATTTATATTTCAATCGGATTTTCCTTAAACTTTTTCCTGTGACAAGTATGTGATCGCTGCACCTGTCACCAGAAGCAGGAGGAGAGGCCATCACACTATATATATATATATAATATATATATATAATGGGACACAGAAATTTCATGTTGTTTTATTTATTATTTATTATCACTATTTGTATACTTGATGGTAGAAAAAGAATTACACGTTGATATTTAGAATTTTCTCTCTCTCTTTCTAATATATATACTTATATACTATATATACCATATATATATATATATATATTATATATATATATATATTATAAGATAGTTATATATAAATACTATCATCATAGACAAAATTTATATTTATATAATATATAATATATATATATATATATATATGGTTTTCTTGTACTCCCATTGTATCGTTATGCCATGGTGCCAAGAGGTAAACTTTTACGTGTGTCTTTATGGCTAAAACATATATAAAGTTTAAAATATCATCCTAATGTTTTAATATGGTTATATACAGAATAGTGCCGGAGTGTGTTCGTTGTTCTTGTAAATTATAGAAACCCGTCTATAATCCCCAGCTACTGTTACTGTTTCCAGCGGATCTCAAATGCACGATGTATACTTGTAGTGATTTATTTATATATTTAGATTATTAATATATATTATTTGTTTTAAATGTTCTCCATAATAATATTGACTTTAAAACAAGAGCATTTCAGCGGATGAGGATTTGGCACTGCATGGCTTGCAACCGGCTGGGTGTACGGTGCTGTATATGGATGGGGTAACCGTGGATTTTTACGGATTTAAAGGTGAAAAATTGACAGCTCGGCTGGAACATATACATTGCTATACATTACCATCATTTAAAGACTGCAAGATCTGATACCTTCATACAATTCCCTCTGATTTCATTAATGTATTTATATATATGTATATAGACACACACACACACATATATATATATTTTCCAGGTTCCTTGATGATGTGTGATGTTTGTGTGATGTTTGTATAGGGGTGGCCCATGGATAGTTTAGTCCCTATGTAAGTAATACAGTCCAGTCCCAGCTCATTAGAGGCTGCCCCTCCTTACCCCATTTCCCCAGCCCAGGCCCTGCAGATCAGCCCAGGCACTCACTGCCTTTGTCCCCATTCTGTGTAGGGAGGTGCTGGGCTCCCAGTCCCCTCCTTTCCCCATTTATTTACAGCCATTAATTCTGTTTGCTTGCTCAATCTTGCAAGTGACAATCATTGGTGAAGTTTCTAGAGCTGGCAGAGGAGAGAGCACCCCCCCTATTTCTCTTCTCCACCCAGGAAAACAACAAAAGGGGGTTTGTAGCTTCTCTCCCCCATCTGGACTCAGCAATATGCAAGTTGCAAAACATTAAAGCCCCATCTTCCTGGCCCAGTTTATTCATCCCCTTTTATACAGGCCTGAAAGCCCCAATAGACTCCTGGAGGTGAGGGGTAGGGGGTTCCTTGTGATTGTGGCTTTGAAACTCTCTCCTGCAATTATGTAAAGTGACTATTGACTCTCCAGCAGGAATCAAAAGCCCCTCGCCCTGTCCCCTTTCACACACTGCCTCTCATGTTTGGCTTTTCAAAGCTCCCCCAACACAGATTCTTTTGGGAGGACAAAAGAAAGAACAAAACAGACCCCAAACTTGTAAATTGGACGTCAAAAGACTTGAAACAATTTGAAGACCAATAAATAATGAGGAGAGTGAGCAATGAGGACAGATCAAGTACTTGTAAATGACTCTCCATGGGATCAGTGATACACAGAGACCCTCAGATACACTGGTACAGAGAGCTGACACTCACTGACAGACTGAGACTGCAACACAAGGTTGGCTCAGTGTCGTGTATACAACCTAACACGCATTTCACAAAGATGTAAAAAGGGAGCAAGGGGTGACTGAGATGACACTCAGGGACATTAAGAACTAGGGTCACTCGGAAACATGCAAAGTATGTGCTGATCACAACCCAATACACGGAAAACATGCCAGGGACCCCGTGAGACTCACAGACATACAAGAAGCAGTTCAAGATACGGGCAGATACACCTGCTGGCACACTGACTGAAGTTTAGATGCCACCGACCCACATGTGGGATATGTGATAAGCAAACCTAGGGAGCATTCAGTGGCACAGACAGGACAACACCCCGTCTACCTGTGACACGTAATGAACATGTGTGGTTATATCCACACTATATGCAGTATAAGTCATTTTGGGGTTTGCCCTGTACCCCTCCCCCCCCCACACACAATGGTGCACATGGGAGTTTGATATGTGGTAATGACCATAACTGTGCAGGCCCCAGCGATAAAGCATTCCCCTGACAGAGGCCCGGGTTAATCAATACGTTCCGGATTCAGGATCCTTCCCCTGTCATTTGTCCCGGTGCTAATAGCAGGGGTGGGGATGTAATGACTGATGAGAGGGTCTGGGGAGTGAGAAATAACTACCCCCATCCCACAAAAAAACACAACCCTACCTTATCTGTCACTGTAAATCGGTAAGGGTTATGAGAACGCCGGCAACACCCCATACCTTGGAAACCAGAGCAATAAATCAGGAGCACATAGCATTTTAAGTTAACTCCTACGCTGTTGTACCTATACACAGTGCAATGTATAGCAATGAGTGCAACCGGTAATGCGTCCACGCAATGTAATAAATGTAAATATTAAATTAAATATTTTGATCTCTGAATGCGTGCCAGCACGTGGAAATACCTGTACTGTTAATGCCGCATCTCACAGAATTCATACATGTAGGTTCGCTTCAATGCTTATAGTTTATAGGTCTATTTAAGTACTGCTATGTCAGATCCAATTGAATTTTAGGATGTAATAATGCTTCTGTCTAACTTCAGCTTACACAAAAGATCACGCATCACAGAAGTTCAAATGCATTTTATAGAGGGCCTGTGTAATATAATTAATTAATTTGCTTTATTTTATAGAAGACAAGGGTCTGCTATTAGTATATGCTTATCCGAATATTTTCTGGTCTGTAATCTTGACTTGAATTTTACATGTGAAATAATTTGGCTTAAAATACGTTAAAAGCCCATTCACAATTCCAGTGATGAAATCAGTGGTCAGTGTGATCATTTATATAAAATGAATTATCACAGATCCTTTAAGCATGGTCTGAGTTGGTCCAGTTTTGTGCCAAACTTTTCATTCAGTCACCTCTTTTTCGGCACTGACTGTAATTGGCCTGTACCAGTGCCAGCTCAGATCCTAGGGGTTACAATTTAAATCGAACAATGTTCCAAACAGGTATCTTTCTAAATGCCTAGGTACAAATTGCAATAGACTGGCATATTTGCTAACCATAGATTTTGAAGGTGGGTTGAATGTGTCAGCCCCCTGACATCACCATGCATTATAAAGGACCATCCCTGGTGATCTCCTCCAGCAAGAAGAGCTGAGGTGGCCTTGCATAATTAATTTCAGAAGGTTTCTTTAAAGTCTTCTTATTACTTTCAATATACAATATAGAGGAGTTTACCAGGGATGGCACTAGTGATATCCCTGCTAGCGATATCAGGGAGTTAAAACATTTAGTTCTTTCAACAAAATGCCTCCCAGGTTAGTGAATACACTCTCAAAGATCCATCTGTGCACTAATCACAATGTCAGATTATTTTTAAAACGGGTGATATCAATGATTATATGTTGACCACAAGGATTGATCAGCTATCTTCCTACGCTGTTTTTTAAGAATGTAAAACAGAGACCCTTAGTGTCAACCTCCAGAATGCCGAATTTGAGAATAGGCTCACGCGGGCACAGGTGGCTGTCTCATCATCACAGGCATGTCTGTGAAAATAACTGAGACATTGATGGATCCACCTGTGTTCATGTGAGGAGCGCATGAAAGCCAAAACCCCAGGTGGGGCCAAGGGCTGACTTTTTGCAATAGTGCTGGCCAACCCACATACTCATGCAATGAGATGAAAAGAAAGGCACTGGTTTTTAACAATATTTTTTTATATCAAAGAATATAGGACCTTGTTCATTATTTTCTATTAAACATGGGACAATGTCCTAGAAGAACAAGAGTTATTGTCTACTTATGTGTCAACCTATCAAAGTATTGTATGCCGAGCAGTCGAAAGGTCACCATGACACAGAACGAGCAATGATGAATATAGGACAAAAAAGACAATTATATTTATGAATTAAAACCAATATCAAGCTCCATCCAAATCATGCCCAGATCCTAATGACCTCCTGAAGATGCTACTTTAGCATAGAGTAATTACAATACCTGTAATATGTTTACTCATACCCTGTCTGTGTGTGTGGTAGCCCAAATTAATTCTTGCACCTTAGCTTCTCATTCATATAGGTAGGGGGAGGCTCTGTATCTCGAGACACCTGGGCCTGTGGTTAAATCTGCAACTTTGGAAACACAAACATTTAATTCCTTCAGGAATCCTAATACCAGGTTCTGAACCTGCTTTTCTCATGTGGCAGCCATGCATGACCATATGACCTCTGTTTGCACTAATTGAAGTAAACTGACAAACAGAAGATATCTCTTTCAAAAGAAATTGAGAGTTCTTATCTCAAAGCAATTATTAGCTTTAGATTTTTTTTTTAGCGCTTTATAGGCTAATTGGACCACATGGTCATTCCAGCTCCCCAGTGGAAGAGCAAGTTTATTCGGATTGTATGGCTATACCATGGGGGCACATTAGCGCTGTTAATGGTTGAACTGATACATTCATGGAAGAAAATACAATTTATTTATTTAACAGCAGGGTAAATGTAGATGCTATCATAGACACCTCCAATAAAGCCACTAGACTTTACCTGACTTCTAGATTGTAAGCTCCTGTCATTGTAATAGTGCTACAGAATCTACTTGAACTCTATGGAAGTCTTTGACCCAGCATAAAGATACAAAATTACTAGATACCATTCAAAAGTCAATAGGATGAGCTAGAGTAGTTACTATCTTAGATTGGAACAACTTTATGTAGGTGGACGGCTCAAGCTCACACATTCAAACCCTATGCTGTGCGGAGAAGCCATGTCTATATGGGGAAGGAATCCAAAATGAAATAGCACATGGCCCTTTATAAAACGTATATGGGAGTTAGGCCATCTCTCCAGAAATATGTACATACATTGCATAATGGTAAAAACAGAGATTAGAGAAGGTGCTGAAATTTCTCAGTTACTGATTTCTGTCCATAGTGTATGAACCAGAGTGTGGTCCTTCATGTGATGGATACCATAAAAGTAGTGTTCTAAATTCAATTCTGATATTAGCCATACTCCACGACTCCAACGCAGACTTAAATTGCAGACTCCAACTGTATATAAGGGTTACGGTTAATAACAGGTGTAATATACCTTAAATATTTTATTTACCGGTATATAAATATTTTTTATAAGTGACCACTCGACAGAGAAGTCGTAAGATAAAGAGATCAGATAAAATGTATTTATAAACACTCTAATATTGGTAAAATATATATTGGATTGAAAATGCTTTATCCAGGGAGTAAACCCTCACAAATATCCACATTCAATAGTCGTTTGTATCAATCTTTGTGATCATTTGTGTGTTATTTGGGCTTGTATTTTCTCTCCGAGCCTTGCTTGCTATTAGCGATGTTTCTAGTCCTAAGCAGATAATGTGATCCAGTAGGAGGTCTGAGGTGAGAAGGTGAATATTTGATCCCTATCATCTTATCTGTTCCTAATTAGGGCTTCAAAGACCAGAGAAAAAGAAGCTGTCTTTATGTTTGGATGGGGGAGGGCAGGGAATTGTTAGGGAGATAGGAGATATGGAAATCCCAGCTACCTAAAAAAAGAGGGAAATAGGGGTTAAAGGGTGAACAAGGATAGCCTAATGTGAAAGATAAACCCCTAGCCCCACACTGATATCCACTTCAGGCAACAATTAGGTAAATTGGGCAACTTCTGACAGCCCTTCCTTGAATCATCAAAGTTTTTAACTGTATGCAGATTAACAGAGGAGGGAAACAGGGAGTTAGAGGATTAAAGGGTGCTCTGGTCTGAATATAGACAATCCGAGTGTTTGTACAGGATACAGAGAGATTGCTGTCCATACGGACAAAGTGAGTGGACACTCTTTAATGTAAAGTTAAAGCGAGTTATACATATAGGAAAGAGCAGCTTTGGCCATGTGCGATTAGAATTTAGGGACTGTTTGTATCTGGTTATACCTTTTTCTGTTTAATTCCATAGGAATTTGCACTTCAGATTTTTTTCTCCAATCTCAGTATCAATGGATTAATTCCCGTAAATGAATCTCCTACCAAACAATCTGGGAAAATGGGCATGGCGGGTAATTGCAGATTGGGCTGCTCTTATTTGCCTTTTATTGGCGTAGCTCAATCTGCGACACTGGGTCTCTGCATGTCCAGTGCATGGCGTCAGGGGCAAGTTTTCATGTGCTAGGGGACTTCAATTTTCTTAATATAATATAATATTTTTGTTTTTAATTTTATAAAAAAATAACTATTGAACCATTAGCAAAATATATCAATGGCAGTTCATTTTCCATTTATACAGTGCAAAAATTAGGTCAGAGATCTGGGTGTACGAGCAGAGGTGGCTCATCCAGAAAGGTCTACTTTTAAAATGTATTATTAGATTACATGGTGACCTTTTAATCTTAGGACAACTGCCTCTTCAGAAACCTGCTTGTGACCTTCCACTGAAGCAAAATCTTTAAAGTAGATAACTTTTTCCCTCTAATGTCTTTTGATTATCATAATTGTTGCAATTCCCCAGTCAGCAAACACTATTTTCTTTGTTTGTTTGTCTATGAAGCCATCATTAGTCAGATAAGGATCCTTTAAATGTTTAATTGCCCAAGGAATCTCCAGTGAGTTGTTTT
The DNA here is from genome assembly GCA_009364415.1 of Spea multiplicata. Taxonomy (NCBI): domain Eukaryota; kingdom Metazoa; phylum Chordata; class Amphibia; order Anura; family Pelobatidae; genus Spea; species Spea multiplicata. Next base: position 60,671 of record VKOC01001770.1, read on the forward strand.
GCAAGGTGTAGCTGGCCCTCCAGCAAATGGCTAGAGAAGCACACAGTTCTTCAGCGGATGAATGAACGGACCTCGGCTGGAATAGGAGGGACTGGGTGTGGAATGACCTGCAGGTTGTGCGAATATCATCCAGTTTGCTGACTTTGTTCCTTTTGTTATTTTCTACCTTGACCAGATTTCACTTTTTTGAAGCTTGGCACAGCTTCCCTTTGAAGATTTTGTGACTCCTTTAATACACGTTGGTAATGATATAACGTGTAATGTAGGTCTGGCATAACCGTAGTCAATTTATCCGCAGGATTGAGACATGGATCAAATTAGGAATGAATACTGGCGCTTTGATAAGAAACGTTAATTAATTGGCTGTTAAGTAACCTGTGATTTATTCTCTCATCTGTTATCTAGTAGTAAAACACCATACTTTCGGCTATGTTCAGAAGTGATCACATTTACCTACATATACATGGATATCAGGTGGTAAAGGGGCAGCAGCCCCAGGCCAATGCTTACCCCAGGGGCCCACAGCGACTGTTCCTTGGGCCCACCCTTTGCCCATGTATTCCATTAACGTTAAAGTTGGCTCTCTCAATGTGATTGTTTTACAGTTAGTACCATAAAATCATGGTGTCCAAATCTCTTTAAAAACATTGTACCTCAATGTGAGGAGATAAAAGAGATCTGGCCCTGTTAGGGACCCAAACATATATAAAAGGACTGATTGCTCATACAAGACCAGTTCTTTCTGCCAGTCTCTATATTATCTGCCAGCATCCACCGTGATCAAATTTAAAATAACGACAGCGGCTTCTTAATCTTTATCAACATCATAACTCCAATTCTTCTTTAATAACAAACGCATCTCAAACATCATTTCCTTCTCAGTGCTTCATCTCGTTCCACCTAGGAGACTTTATGCTACACCACTGTATGGAACGCTCTATCCAGCGCTATCGGGCTCTTTCCAGGACTTCAAATGTTTCCGCTTTCCCAGTAAACACCCCTTCAGGGCAGTTTACCTGATTCCTTGTTAGCCCCCCCAGTCATATATCAATAATTCTCATCACTTCAACACCCGCAAATGAAAATGAAATATAATGGTGTCCCCATAATGTTGATTCCATATACGTGGCTGGACCTTATAGCAAGCAACATCCTGCCACTTCCTACAACCATTTTGTGTTCGTGGTTGGTCAATTACTATTGACCTCCATGCTGTACGATGCTGGGAAATCCATTGCATTATATAAACTCAATATAATTGCTGAAAAGATTTTTTGGTATTTAGGTTGTAGGATACGGCAAGTGAAATTTTGGGACATAGCCGATAATATATATATATTTCTCTCTACGAAAGAAGCGTTCCAGATTATTTATTTCACAATTCTGGATTTCACTGAGATTATGACAGGAAATATTACCGAATCTTCAATAAAACAAGCCAGGGCAAGGGAAGAATGTGTCCCAACTGTAATCAATTCATTCGTAATGGAGCAGGAATCTGTTTTAGGCCATCCAAAATTGTAAATAATATTGGAAGTCACTGAATTTTTACATTACTCGAGGTTATGTGTCTGTTTTATATGTAAGAGCTTTTCTAGGGTGCTGTATGTATGACGCTGTAGGCATTTATTTTCAGAGTACACTACATATCATGATATTCAGGTTTAGAAGGTTTTAAAAGGGATCTTATCGCCATAGTAACTAATGGAATGGTGCAATCAGAAGGCATGGTCTGTTGGTTGCTATGGTGATAAGACCACTTTTGAAAACTTTGAAGATATATCATACGAAAGGATCAAATGCTTAAACTTTCTGTGGCAACAACCTATAAGTGCATTTAGGGAGGAACGGGATAAATATAAGACTATCTTGGACACAAGACAAACCCAAAGACCAAAAAGGTCTGAGGTCTTACCACAGGAATAAAGAAATGGGCAGAATGGGTGGACTAAATGGCTCTTATACGTCATCCGAATCTGGTTCTATGATTCAATTCCACAAAAAATACGCTCAGCCTTGTATAATAAGTGATTTCCGCAAGGTTTTATTCATTTTAATAACAAAACAACCAAGGAAATATATTAATAATTAAAAACTGAATAAAGAATAACAGAAAATAACCACAAATTAGCGAGAGAAAAAACAACAGGCATTAACTAAGTATTAACGTAACTTTGCATATCTGAAACGTTATTACGTTAAGTGCTCTATTATACAGTTTTATTGGCCTGAAGCAGATGATTAGCACAGAGTAAATACACGCGTTTCTCTGAGACTGCAGGATTTCCAGAATTACCAAAAAAAAAAATACATACACGCTACTTTGTGTCTTAAAGCTCTCACTCATTTTTGTCTTATTCTTCCTGGGCTCCGATAATTCAGTATGGATACAATGATCAAACAATATCTCTCTTATCTCGTACTTAAATAATGTGAGCCTCACAATCTCTATTTGTGTATCAGTGTATATATATATTATTACTTATTACATTTTTTACTGTATATATTGTATATACTGTATTGTGTGTGTATATATATATATATTAGAGAGCCAGTGAGAGAACATTGTGCCCAGGCAAGCATCCTCTCTGTATGACATTGTTACATGAGAGTGATACAAATGGATGAACAAAATAATAACCATGTCATTTAACCTGTGATAGAGTGATAAGTGATACGCAAAACATTTAGACAGACCACTGACAATATAGTCAGGTTAGACTGCTCCACTTCTGTGCCGAGGTCTGTAATTCCCCATTCTCGGTGCTTTGAATTCACGTTATAGTCCAGTTTTATATATAGTTGTATACATGGCGGAGTTTTAATTTGTGTGTTACTGGCCATATATTACGGTGCTACTCCAGCATTGCCTTATGTTAAAATAAATAAATATTAAATATTACATTTTAAATAGAGATATGTTGCAATATCTGCGTGTCACTTTGTACTGCTGCATGATTGTCACTCTGTTGATGACAGTTTATTGTAGCTGAGTAACAATGTGTCACTGTGCTAGTGTGTGTCGGTGTCCCCGTTTATCTATATGACAATGTCTGTTTGTGTCAGTGTGCTTTTTTTTGTGTATCTGCCAGACAGAATGTGTCAGATTTAAATCTCTGCGTGACAGGCTGTCAGGGTACGCAGACGGGGACAGCAACATGTGACACAAAAAGCCTTTCAATGTCAGCTGAAATGGTTATATATGTATTAAAAATTACTTTGTAATCAAATGTGTATATATGTATATAAATATATACACATAAATATATGTTTTTTAGTTTTATTGCATATATATATGTGTGTGTGTATATATATATGAATATAATATATTATATATTTATTACAACACCGTTCAAAAGTTTGGGGTCACTTAGCTTTTTTATGGGAAAACAAGGGAATTTCTAGCTGTAACATAATTGCAAAAGGGTTTTCTGATGATCAATTAGCCTTTTAAACATAAACTTGGATTAGCGAACGCAACATGCCATTGCAACCCAGGAGTGATGGGAGTGCTAAAGACCTCTGATGATATTCCATTAAAAATCAGCCGTTTCCAGGGAACATAGTCAATTACAACATTAACAACGTCAATTAACAAACAACAAAATTAGCATTACTTTTAAAAAGCAGTGACCCCAAACTTTTGAATGGTAGTGTATATATATATATATAACACACGTACAATATGTATAATTCTGAATATTATTGAAATATTATATTTGAAGAATAAATATATATATTGATAGGACTTCTGTCTCTGGACATACCTCAGAACAAGCAACAGAAATGTAAGAAATGTAAAAAGTGCAGATTTGGAAACCAATTAAACAAATTCAAATTTCTTCTCTCCTTTTTTTAAAAATAAAATCCCTTTTTTGAACAATCTATGGTTTGTGGGCCAAGATGACCTCCTTGTGCAGTAAGTTTCATTGTATATATAGAGCAATGCGCAGCTGGCCAGCCATTAGCATGCAGACTGCTGGCCCAGGTTGGCACTGAGGACCAGTGTCCCTGAGCCCCGCGTGGCTAATGTCGAGACGCGGCTTAGTCAGGTCACAGGGACAGAGCCTGATCACAATCAGCAGTGCCCAGCCTGCAATGCAGACATTAAAGTGCAGTATTTTTCAATTAGAGCTGACGAATTCAATCAAAATTCCATAGATTAGGATGAAATGAGGCATGGGTCATTTACACGAGATTTAATTGCAGGGCTATTAGACAAATAGTATATCTGCCACTCTCACATGATCTATCATTTCAAACATCAATATCTGAGCCGCATCTCGCCTAATATCGCCTCCCTCTGATCACCCCGGACCCCCACCTTCCCTGCTCAGCTGTGCTGTTCTTTTGATGAGGTCTGAATTCATTTAAACCAGTGGGTGTCAAAGATTAATGTGAGTGTGTGCTTCTGAGTGTGTCTGTGTCACTGTCAGTTAGTGGTACGTACACCGCCGGGTCACTGTGGTGGGTGTCCTCGCGCGCTCAGATTTTTAGTAAAAAAAAGCAGAAATTCCTTAGGATAAATTTAAAAATCTAATATGTCTTTAGGGATAAAAGGCCTGTAAAGTTTACAAGTTTATCAATGTGAACGCCAATAAGAGACGGCAGTCAACGAAGCTATTTTGTGTCTTTCTAGATCTTGGTTCACTGAAAGGTATCAAGTACCAGATGCCGAGCCTCCCGCAGAGGTGGTACTGAAGGAAAGGGTAAATTAGGGCTTCAACGTAGCCGTATGACAAGGCGCTAGGTCATCTTGGACACAATTTTAAGGATGTATGGGTTTGGGATAAATGGGGTGCCTTTAGTGGTAAACAGGCGTTCTTGGCTTTTTTTTAGAGAATCAGTTATTTCTTTTCTTCTAATGAGAGGATTTGATTTGAGGATCTAATCATTTGAGACAACGATGAGATGTCTTCGATCCGCTCTCATAATGACGAATCTGACAATAAGAGATGACAGGTTTGGAAATCTGTTCTGATAACATGGCGATGGGAGGGAGAGGGTCTGGGATCTGTTCTTATAACGAGAGGATGGTGGGGGGTCGCTTTAATGTTCTGATAAAACAAACCACACATCATTTTCCATTCTCCTCTCTATTCTGGGTACAAAGTGTGAGTTTGAGACATTTCAGGGAGATTCATTATGGAGAGGGGGGGGGGGCTCTCTCCTCCCCAGTAACGTACTGGACGTGTTTTCATTGCTGCCTGTGCTGCCTCAGTAATTTAATTGGAAGTAAATGTGCAAGATAGTGGATGTCATTGAGGAGAGTCCATGCCTCACTTGCCAGGAATCTCATTGTGTTAACCAGGAACCCACTGCGCTCCTTTTAGAAGCTCTAATCACATTTTTATGTGGTTCTGTATTACCGGTTAATGGGTCTGCCCCCCTTTACCCCCCCCCTCACCACTCGCTGATACACAGTAATTGTTTCAAGACAATCACAAAAGGCAGATTGCATTGGGGGAAAAAACATGAAAAAAAAACAATTATTCTTTTTAAATGTTGTTCTAACTTTGAAACTTCATCAGAGTTTAAAGTAACAGAGATAATTAAAGAATGTGGACAACACTTAATACATAATTGTTATATTTATGAATGCATGGATGTATGGATGATATAGATTGACAGATAAAAAGCACCCCAGCCTTGTGAATTATAGCTCGTCCTTTTTTGTCTAGTAATTTAAAGGTCCTAATGACTGTTTACATGATCCGTTCATGATACTTTTCAGCCTTAACACAAAAAAAAAATACCGTATATCCTGAAAAAAGAACAGAGAAAGGTTCAATCAATGTAAAAATACCAGAACACAATTTTTTATGGTTTAATCAAGTACAAGGAGCCTGTGCAGAATATAAAAGACATTTAATTTCAGATAATTACAACACAGAGGTCGTTTACCATGACAGGATGAATCACAAAGATCAGATCAATACAGATCATCAGCCTATCAATATTCCAAGTGATCAGAACCTGGAACACTCAGAGCATATGGCGTTATCTATAGATAAATACACCCTTTCACTGCTTGTACGGAAATGTATGCACACTATTCCGGGCCTATGTGTTCTTTTAAGCTCATGTCAGCCCTATGAAATTGGATGCCATACAAATACAACAGTTTAAACATACCGACCAGCTGTCTCAGATTTTCAGGGGCAGTCCTTATATATACACTACTGTTCAAACATTTGGAGCCATTTAACTGTTTTTATGGAGAACAAGGAAAAAAGTAAATGTCTACACTGTATTTCTGATCCATTTGATGTTATTTTAATGGACAAAATTTGCCTTTGTTTCAAGAACATTTCTAAGTGACCCCACACAATTGAACGATAGTGGGTATATATATATATATATATGTATATATATATATATGGGCTTATAAATTTACCAGTACTGTGAAAAGTTTAGGCAGATGTGGAAAATGTTATAAAGTAGGAGTTAAAAAAAGTCATGTTAATAATTTAATAATTATTAATAATAATATTTATTTTTATAATTTAACAAAATGCAATGAGGTGAACAGAAGAGAAATCTAAATCAAATCAATATTTGGTGTGACTGTCTTTTGCTTTTATAATATCAAGTCTTCTAGGTTGCATATAGTTAGGTTTATGATTAAACAATTATACCAAACATGTGCTAATGATCATCAATTTAATATGTCGGTTGAAACACAATCATTAACTGAAACAGAAACAGCTGTGTGGGAGGAAAAAAGTGGGCAAGGAACAGCTCAACTCACTAACAAGGTGAGCATACTGAAGACAGTTTAACGTCAAAAGTCATAAAATATGGCAAGACAGACGACAGCAGCAAGACACAAGGTAGTTATACTACATAAGTAAAGTGTCTCCTAAGCAGAAATTTCAAGGCAGACAGGGGTTTCCAAATGTTCTGTCCAAGCTCAACTGGTAAAGCTGAGGATCAGAGGTGAAGTGGTCGGTCCTGGAAACTTTGTGCAGCAGGTAAAAGTCACATCATGCTTACTTACCTGGAGACGTCCAGCAGTGCCACCAGCACATCATTGGCAGAGAACAGTGAGACCCTGGTACACCAATCTACTGTCTGGAGACCTCTGGTCAGAAGAGCCATAGCTGACATGGAAACTAGGCAAAGCGACCCAACTATTCACGAAAATAGAGGAACTGGGGTACAGAAAAATGGCATTAGGTGCTCTAGACTGATGAGTCAACATTTGAAATATTAGGCTGTAGCAGAGGGCAGTTTGGTTGCTGAAGGGCTGGTGAGTAGTACAAGAATGAGTGTTTGCATGGCAGAGGTTCCTTGCCATATTTCTGCAAATGGGTTTGGGTATTTGGTCAGAATTAATGGTCCCCTCAATGCTCAGAAGGCAGGCAGATACTTATCCATCATGCAATACCATCAGGGAGTCATCTGATTGGCCCCAAATTTATTCTGCAGCATGACAACGACCCCAAACATATTGCAAAGTCATTAAGAACTATTTTCAGTGTAAAGAAGAACAAGAAGTCCTGGAAGTGATGGTATGCCCCCCCCCACAGAGCCCTGGTCTCAACATCTTCGAGTCTGTCTGGGATTACATGAAGAAAAAAGCAACTGATGCTGCCTAAATCCACAGAAGAAGAATTGTGGTTTGTTCTCCAATATGTTCGGAACAACCTATCTGCCAAGTTCCTTAATAACTGTGTGCAAGCATACCTAGAAGAACTGATGCTGTTTTAAAGGCAAAGAATAGTCACATGAAATATTGTTTTTATTTATGTTTACTCATTTTGTATTTTGTTAAATGATAAAAATAAACTATTAACTTGTCTATTCCATCAAATGGATCAGAAATACAGTTGTTAATGTAAATGGCAATTGTAGCTGGAAATGGCTGATATTTCATGGAATATCTTCATAAGCATACAGAGGCCCTTTCTCACTCTCATCACTCCTGTGTTCCAATGGCATGTTGTGTTCATTAATCCAAGTTTAAGTTTAAAAGGCTAATTGATAATTTTGTATAGTATGTCAGCACAGCTAGAAATTTCCCTTTTTCCCATTAAAAGTGAATGGTAGTATATATATATATTATATATAGCCATTTATAATGATGATTGTGCTATAATATAACTGTGAATTAACAATTTTAAATCTTTAAATATTAAACTAATATTTTTTGCTGTATGGTACCATACACATCTTTGGTGGGCAGCTAAGAATATTTACCACAGCTGTACAAAGATATATATATATATATATATATATATATATATATATATATATATATATATCGCACCTGCTTTCCTAACATAAATCTTAGATGATAATGTCTGTATGACTACTTGTATTTCTTAGACGACTACAGTTAACTATACAACCCTGGTATATATTTTATTATACAGTAAAATGTACTGTTAGTGCTAAATTTATACAAATCTACATACATGTTTACACTGCTGAAAACCTTGGTACTATATAAAATAATATTGTGTTGGACAGTAAATAATTATGCTTTTCAAAGCGTAATCCTTTTTAATGCTCATTTTTGTTGGTTTGGAAGAACCAGACCAACACTTACAATAGGATGAATCAGTAGCGACTGTCTGCATCCCAGAATGACTTCTACAGCAAGAATTGGATCCTAATCATATTTTTTCTGTATAAATGGCCGCAGATGCTTCCTAGTGTGAACTAAGCACAACGCAGGACATTTGTAAAAATTCTGCAGGATTGCATTGGAAGCAGCGGAGCCTTACAATATGCATTTTCTTTACGTGACCTGCATTTTAGGAGAGGTCTTGGTACTCTGGTGATTTGGGATGAATTGGTTAATAATGTCTCTTGTAGAGTTTTAGATCCCAAGCAGAATAAAAGCTATATTTAGCAACAAGGTGAGGGGGCCCTAGGCCCTGGTTAATCAGTATTTTAATTAGTACAATTCCTGTATGTGATTAAATCTCAGACAGTAAGCTTCTGTAATACTCTCTACCTTGCCTTTACTGACATCTGCTGGACAGAATTAAGAATGCAATGCAAATCCATGAGTACATTACCGCTTCTCCTGGCAAAGAATACACTCCAGCTTCTGAATAATAATCAATATTATTGATGAAGCCACCCTGATTTATACTTCAGCCACTTGATTTTCTGTGCATTTAAATTACAGGCACATTTAACTGTCGATGACAAATTCCATAGGAATGACAATCATAGGTTAAGAGGCAATTTAATTTAAAGGATGAAATGTTCCTAGACTCGCATGACCTACCCAGTTCTTTAGTCCAAGTAATAAAAATTAAGTAATTAACATGTAATTAATCACTTAAGATGGTGTAAAAAAAAACAGACCCATGGCTTATAGTCTATACAAGCAGGACGGGTCTAAACAATATATTATCTATTACATGGCTGCTGTTTTTTCCGATAGGCATCCAAACCAACCGCACGTGAAAAAGTAACAGGCCAACCTCATTATTGCTAATGTAATTGAGGAGTATCTCTGCATACACCAGCCCCTCTATATACATTGTTACCATGGGTCACTTTATGCTACTTTCTTGGGGGCATCGTGGAACACTTGTCTAAAAGGAGTTTACAAATGTCCATGGCTTACCAAACAAATTAACCTATGGTCTGTAAACAGCAACAGCACCTAATATCTTTTAATCCACTGCCAATATTTAATTGAAACGAGCTCTCTGCAATGTGACCAGTTATTCGATCCTTCTTTAAATCTAAATGTTCAATTCTAGAGCTTTTGGATGTATTTGGTTTAGAAATGCCCAGTTCTGCTCTGTATTGGTCGTGTACATTTTCCAGCTGATCCGGACCTAGTGTCTTGGACTCAAGATCCAACTGCATGCTGTGAACGTAGAAGTGTATTTTCAATTGTGTAAATGGAATGTAAATTGCTAAAGTGATGTAAAAGAAGCTAAACAATAAAGGCATTCATTGGGATTGATGTTCTTCTATAGAGAGTATATAAAACAATTTAATTTTTATGCATAAAAACATGAAACAATAGGTACAGTAGCAAAACACGCTCAGACATCTCAGTCCACAGGTTACAAACACTGGCCACAAACTGTTTACAGTGCCCCTAACTCAGATACAATATGCGGTGCACTATGGGCCTTGTTGTCTCTCAGAGCAGACTCCCTTCATTGATCAGTAGCAGGTAGTCCTGTATCGGTTTGGGGACTGGTAAAAGGGGAATAAGACGATGACAACGGCTGCCAAAGTGTCTACGGAGAGCAAAACGGCACAAGTGCTGGAGAGAACGAATGGAGCCAGAGAGGCTGAAGAATCTCGTATAGAAGTATTGATGAGTCTGGTAGAGAAAATATAAAGATAAGTCAGAATCCGACCAGTTTAGTGAATGCAGGGACACAAACTGATGTGTGGTTGTTAGGAAAGCATTTAATAAGGCGAAGGAAACAGTGAGCTGTAGCTGGGGCTCCTGGGCCTGGGGCAGGGCCGGAGATCCTGCCACTTGCTAATGTCACAGGCGATGCAGGGGCACTGCTACCAGGGGGCTCAAGCCTGCCCCTTACCATGCAGTACCAGTAGTGTTAATGATGTTGGTCGCAGGGCATGATTAAGATTTACCCAAATCACCAACAATGATGGAGCCAACCTGATTCATAATAATAACTAATCTATTAGGCTCCGTTTAAGGTAAAGATCACACTTTTAGGAGGACAGACCAATATAAAATATGTTTTTGTAGATTATTTGCTGATTAGCGAAACAAGGCAGTAGGAAAATCTGTACAGCTCAGTGCACTTACAACCATCCACTACATCAAGTACGGTATATAGTGGCTAAAAGAGTGGAAAGTACTTTACAGGGTAGCGTTATTAAGTGTAGAGAAATCATACTGACTTGGATCACTTCCTCGGAGATCTCCTGCTTCCACTTGCTGCAGACCTGTAGGCTGATGTATGAATTGTACAGCAGGGCGATGATTTCCGGAAGTCCAGAACAGTACCGCAGAACCTGCATGATTGAAAGAACACTGTCAATACAGGAGTAGATGTGCCATTCTTTTGTAACTTTTCTGTGTGCCAAGTCTTACTGAATTCGGATCTTAAACCATCTGTATGCTCTGTTTATTCTTTAGTTCAGCCACGAATAACCAAAGGAGCCACTTGATGTGAAGTTTAACTGGTTTTAAATGTTTCAACCCAACAAGAGTCATATATTTATGGCTGAGGTTAAAGGGATTCATGTGATGGAAATATAATATCTGTAATCATTTCACATGATATAAATTCAAATATAATGGGTCTTATAATGGGTGTTGATGATGCAAAATGCTGAATATTGAGCAGTTGCTATGTATGACTTATTCATACGATCCCATCCCAACGGTCCCACTTCTCCTCAAAAATAACCATAAAGTCATGCAGATTTTTCTTGGTCGGTGATAACAGTTACCTTCCCAAAAGCCTCTGGACAGACACAGCGTGCTCCATGGTTGAGTAGGGAACGTACAATAATCTGAGGTTTCTTATCACAGTGTAGCTCAGCGCTTTGCAGTGCACAGCTCAGAGGTAAAACACCGCTATAATCTGTAGCGTTCACGTCTACATTAGCAGCTAGAAGTAGTTCTACCAGCTTGTGTTTGCCCTCCCTGCAGGCATGGTGTAGGGGTCTTCTTTCTTGCTGGTCTTGGGTGTCTGGGTCAGCTCCCCTTTTCAAAAGAAGACGGCAGATCTCCAAGTAGCTTTCCTCATCTCCCCCTTTTCCCCGACAGGCTGCGCTTAGTGGAGTTTCACCCTCTTGGTTCTTCAAGTCGATCATCGCACCTCGAACAAGATAGAGCTCAGCATGGGATAGAAGGCCAAGTTGAGCAGCAACATGAAGTGGGGTGTCCTGTGTGTCTTCTGTGACCTGGTTTACAATGGCTCCATGTTGTAACAGCAACTCAGCACACCTAAAAGGGATAAAATGTAGGAATTATCTGATTCAGTGCCAAGTTTACGCAGTAGAGTGAATAAAGAGAAGGAATCTCTCAGGTAGCTCTCAAGCTTTTAATGACAAGCTGGACCCTTTTATGGAAACTTTGGCAAATATTACATTTTTTACTACATCTACATCTTTTCCTGTAACCCATACAGCGTATCCCTCTACAGGTATCAGACCTTATGAGATGACCCAGGACAGGATGACCTATACTGTTTGTATTAGAACTTCACTCATCATTCTGAAGGATAGGAAGAACCTCTGGGATTATACATCACGTTATCACATCTCACTTGATTTGCTAGAAAAGGCAAACAGGTTGTTTTCTAAAGCCTTATCTGCATAATTATGCCATATGCACCTTCATATTAAAAATATTCTTTCATTATTATCGGTACATAATCCTTGCTTTCCTATCTCTTCATGTCTCAGCCTCTTTTGCCAAATATCAAACAAAGACAAAAGAGCTGAGATCTAAGGACTCCTGCTACAAATCCAAGTTTAACTTAATGTGGCACCAAACAAAACTATAAATCAGGAAAAAATCGAATGTGTTTAGAATGCACTTAAATAGCTATTGAAAGGTACCTGTAGTCGTCAATTCAAAGTAAAGAATATATCAGGGTTATAAAAAAGCTACTCAGCCCTAAAGGAGAAACTAACTATATAGATTTTTCAACCCAATTTTTACAGCACAATTTTCTCCGCTACATGATAAAAGCATGTAGGAATTATTTAATTTCCCCATCTCTTTATTTCTGTTTGCGAGACACCTTGAGCTACAATCCTAGCACCATCTGATTAGCGGCTTGTTAAGCAGATGGATGTGAACATGTGCATTGATCCCTAGGAGATGGATGTACTAAGGTCCACTAATAACAATGTAGTGCCTCATTACATAATGGTTTAGATTTAAAACTGCCCTCTTCCCCCACTGCATGCCTCTTTGGATAGCGCAATCATGAGTGGTACTATAAAAAGGTTGGTGAGTTTATCCATCTAAATTTGAATTCTAATTCAATCTAATTCATTCTATTTAAATTAGGTAGTCAAAGTCACTTTATTTTGCTTATAAGCAAGGAAGGGGATGGATGATGGTGGAAAAAGAAATCTTTCTCTTTAAGTTACTGTTACTGATATAAATAGACAAGGACTTATTTCTAGGATGTGTAGTTAGAACATTTTATGTCTAGTAGCGGAAAGACTGCAGGTGGCAGTAAGTACAATCTTTGCCCCATGCCAGTGCCATGTTTGTCTGAAAACAGCTTATCAGTGTCATCTTTGTCCACAAACAGCTTAGCAGTGCCATATTTGTCCACAAAAGATGGTGCCATCTTCCTCCCCAAATAGCTTCTCAGTGCCATCTTTGTCCCCAAAAATCTTTCCAGTGCCTCCTTTATGTCCAAATAGCCTGCCAGCCATCTTTGTGCCCAAACAGCTTAAAATTGCCATATTTGTGCCCAGATTGTCTTTGTACCCAAACAGTCTAACAGTGTTATCTTTGTGACCAGAAAGCTTAACAGCGCCATCTTTTGTTCTGCACCAAAAAATTTGTCTCTACCATGATTTTCCCCAAACAGCTTGACAGTGCCATCTTTGTCCCCAAACAGCCCTTTTCTGCCATGTACTCAAATAGCCTGTCTTTGCCATCTTTGTGCCCAAATAGCTTAACAGTGCCATCTTTGTGCCAAAAACTGCTTGTCTGCAATGCTTGTCCCCAAACAGCTTAACAGTGCAACCTTTGTCCTCAAACAACTTTTCAGCAACAACTTTGTCTCCAGACAGCTTCCCAGTTTCCCAGTGCAAACTTTGTCTCCAGCTTGCCAGCTAACCTTGCTACTGTTTACTGGTTATGCAGTGCCCCTACCCACCCTAAGAAGAATTGAGCTTGTCCGTTCAATAATTTTCATGGACAGAGCCGCTCAATAATCTGTGTGGCCTTCCACTAAAACTACAGAGTGGACAAACTCAATTTTTCTTTGACCACGTAGGGGTGTCCTAGCGGGCGGGGGTGGCCACTTTTTATGCCTTCCCTGTTCAATGCCGCCCTAAGCCTAGGCCAAGATATGGCCCTGCCTGTGTCCATTAACCTGGCGTGAAAGGTGGTGCCACCTTAAGGAGCCTGCCTCAAACAAACACAGTGACACCTCATCCATTCCAAATTAGAAGACGCACTTATCCAGACATCCCATACCTTCTATACACTGTAGCAAGCTACTGCCTATGCGGTACGGGGTAAACATGGGCCTTAGGACAGTGCCAGCACTTACAGAAGGCTGGAGCGATGACACCACTTTATAGTCCCAATAAGCCATTCATTTAATTGAAGTGTTCTATGATTTGTTTCTAATGGAAATAAAGTTGGTGACGTGAGCACTTGAAAACATGTGTTGTAACATTAAGGTACAATTAATTTTACTGCATTTTATATGAAAATACAGAAAGTGAGATGTCAAAGTAGCTCCTCTTTCTGTACCGTAATGAGCCGTTGGTGTTGCAGTAATGCAGCGGACTCAGTCCATCTTCACTCTTTTTGTTCACATTGGCTCCATATTCTAGTAGGAGTTGGACACAATCCCCATGTCCACCAATACAGGCTTCGTGCAAAGGAGAGCGCCCTCCTGGTGCTGCATTTGCATCAGCGCGCCGATGTAAGAGGTAGCGGGCACACTCTGTGTAGCCATGGGCACAGGTGATGCACAGAGGGGTGGTGAGTTCTTGTGTGTATTCAAGGGTCCACAGACCTGAGTGGAAGAAAAAGGGGGATAGCATGAGCGTGAGATAGGAAATGAGGAGTTTTGTAGAACTGGACTGAAACACAATAGAGCCGTTCCACACTTTTCTCACATGCGCTGACTAGTGAACTCAGTAGTGAATTCTATGCCATTTAAATCATTTCATCTCCCAGGCTTAAGGTGGCATTTTTTTTAAGAATCAGTGAAGCTCGCCAAGAACTTCTGCCTGTTTACTTATCTGCCAGCTGCACCCTTGCATCAAATAAGAGCCATAGGCGTTTGTGCAAGAATGTAAGAGCTTTGGAAGTTCATTAATTCTATAGCTTGTGACTGTGCTCAGTATTGCTCAAGTCGTCAAAGTGGCTTAGCAGCCCTGCAGAGGATTTCTCATAGAAATCCTTTCCCAGTCCCTCACCTTTTCTATCAGTCCCTCTCAGCCTCCTAATAACTTCTTCTTTACCAGTATATCTTGGTATTGTTGATATTGTATTTTCCCTTATTGTAACTACATACATAATATATAATAATAATAATAATAAAAATAGGAATACTCATCAAGGTACAGGACGGGTGGATTGACATTTTTTTTTAAAATAAAATAAATTTTTTATAAATGTTCCATTAAAAATTTTCTCCGATGGATGAATTTGCCCTGCATAAAGTGATACTAAATTCAAGAGACTGCATTTAAAAGTAAAACTGATCTACAAGTTCTGCTGCCCATGGAACAATTATTTAAGTAGTGAAGATATTACGTTTTTCGATAGCAATGGTATCGTTAGATGACTAGTAACTGTTTGCTTACTAGCGGGTTTCCCCCTGATTGCCAGAAATGTCAGAAATTTGTAATACATACTTCCTTCATAAATATTAGCAGGGAGGGTATGGAAGTTAGAGGAATCCATGTACATTAATGGGAAAAATGGGATGCTAAAATACACATTGTATAACTTTTAAAAATAAAAATTCTGAGTGTCACAATAACATCTCCATCCAGAATGACGGGAGTTATGTATACAAAGTTATACTGGTGCAAAATTTGAAAAGGGTTCTTCTAACCATAGCAACCAAGGGACCGGACAGTACATTGATTACTATGGTGATAAGACCACATTTTAAACTTTGTACCAAGGCCAAAGTCATATTTTATACACAACTCCATGGCCTGTTCAGCGAACACACACAGCTCTGTGACTCTTGCACATACAAACACACACATTCTCCCTCGCATTGTATTCTTTACTCCAGCTGTAGACACGGATACATACAATGCACATGAATCGAGTTAAGTACCTGTCAGGCCAAACCTTGCTGGGGT
The DNA here is from genome assembly GCA_009364415.1 of Spea multiplicata. NCBI lineage: Eukaryota > Metazoa > Chordata > Amphibia > Anura > Pelobatidae > Spea > Spea multiplicata. Next base: position 76,667 of record VKOC01001770.1, read on the forward strand.
CTGTGTCTGATAACACATTTCCCTTTCCCTGACCTCAAACACACGGTCCGCTTGCCTGGCCCCCAGGAGCTGGATGAGGCTTAGGTCTCCTGTCTCCAATGCTGCTAGGAAGATGTCCTCTGGGCGCGACAATGTCTGTGAAGTCATCTCTGTGCACTCATTCAGGACCTGCAGCTTTCTCAGAACCCTGTTCTTTACACCGTCCATCCCTGAAACACCTTCTACACACAGTGCTCTCTAAACACCACTCTGTTACCTGCGGAGTATTTATAGGGTTGTGCATGTGTGGGAGACATGGAGCGATAAGTTTGACAAAGAACCACAGGTCACATGCAGACAACACAAAGCTCGTGATTATATTATCGGCATTGTGCCCGGTTCTGAATTCCACTGTAGCTGCATTATAAATATATGTATAAATATACTGCATATAAACAAAGTGTATTGTCAACGTGCACATAATGTGATGTACACCAAGAAATATGTATGTATCTAGCAACCTGTCATCAAGCTGCAAGTCACAATTTAATCAAAGTGGGGTAAATTTAATTCATGGCTGACTACCTTATCTGGTGTCAAATTCTATGTTTCTCTGTTTAATTGATAAGAACCATTCGGTTCACCTACTCCGAAACCTTATTAAATCGTTGGTCTTGTCTTAGATTAGGACAGCCATATACCTACCCCAACTTCTATATGTTACATCTAAAAATTAGGTATGATTAACCGAACACTAGAAATTAGGTGGAAGTGAGGAATTAAATAAGGAATAATATAAGGCATTATGTGTTAAACTTTGCCAACTTTACAAAGCAACTGTGTATGAAAAAGGCGACTTTGGTGCAAACGTTCTAAATGTGGTCTTCATGGTAACCAGCGGAAAGGTCCAGTAAATGGAACATTTCATTGGTTGCTATGGTGATAACACCATTATTCATACCACAATCACTTTTTTCATACACAGATATCACTAGTGTGTAGACAGCTGTAAGTGAAATTAAGACAAATAAGTTTTATTATTTAAATTGTGCTTTTAACAATAAAATGAGAAATGAAAAAAATTCCACTTCCATTAAGCTTCTCAGGTTTAGTAAGGTGGCATTGAAGGAGTGTCCACTGAATATTTTGTATGTCTATATGATGACAGTTACTAAAGCTAATCCATCCAATCTATACATTTCATCTGAAAAATCTGTGAATCTACATTTTGCGACGTTGACCCAGTAAAGGCTTTAACTAAAGATTCCACAATATACTCAGGCACACAGGTGTTCACCTACCATTGTTCTGGCAGACCCATCTCATCTCTTCTGCTTCAATGGCAATTGTGTGATTCACTATTTCCAGAGATTCCCTGAACAACATCACGATCCCCCACAAATCTCCCTCCATAAAGCAACGGGAAACGTCAACATCATCTATAGGGATGCCCCCCCACATATCTGGAGGAGCAACAACTTGCCTCCTTCTTCTTTACTGCCTGTGAAGGTAGTTCACCCTGACCGTGTACATGTAAAAAAAGATCACAACGGGACACATTATGCTAACCCAGTGTTCCAGGGATAATCCAGGCAGCTGGAGCATTTTTACATACTAATCCTCCCAGATTTATTTTTTTGTCATCAAAGTAAACGAGAGATATGAAGGGATGGTGGTGAGGGGGGTGAGTGAAGTCCATCAAGTTCAACCCTTCAACCTAACCTTCCTACTCTTCATCTAAAACCGCAAAAACCCCCTAAAATAATAATCAGATAATAATATATATAAATATACAGGTGAAGGTATCCAACCAAAGGGCCATCTTCTCCTGATGATGTTTGTAATGTTCCAAATAATTTAGAGCTACAACTCCATGACCTCTATTAAGCCTCCATCCAGCTCTAGCGCTGACTCCAGAGGAGGGCTTTCCTGCCAGTGATTGACTACTTCAAGCAGCCAAATCAGGAGCAAATTGCTGATTGGCTGGCGTGCTGCAGCTCTAGAGCTGCAGCTTTTATATAAAAATAGGATTTTTTTTATGCAAAGTTTGAATAGTGATCTTATCACCATAGTAACCAAATGGAATGGTCCAAGCAGCAGTGCAACTTGACAGGTCACTGTGACAATTTAATGCTGAGTTTTCACCCTCTCCGATTCCAGAGAAAATGAAATGTTCCTATTTTACTGTATTTCATTAAAGTAACACTGAAAGGATGAACTTTAGTTGCTATCATATTATAAAGTTTTTACATTCATTTCATGCAAACCATCCTTCCTTACCCTTTGTCCCCCATAGCCTTGCATTGGGACTTTATCAGCCCAGGTAGGAAGCAGTTCTCAAGGAGAATCTGGAATGTAACAACCCCCCACCCCAGTAACTCCCCGACATGTTACGGAAATATAATTTAGCAGATTTGTCATTTTATTCTTTTCTCTGAAGATGTAATAACATAAAATCAACATGAACACATAGGAGGTGTTCTCAGTTCTAATGGCAGCAACCCATTGGTATCTTTTTTTGGGTCAAGCATTCCCGAAAAAAAGTATAAGGAAAATGTTCACGTTGTGCGTGCTCTAGTAGAGCAAATTGCAAATATTTATCAAATGCAATTCCAGGGGAGGGGGGCAAATACGTTTTATGGGGTGATCCCTAGAAATACATGGTTAGTTCCTTTGTGACTTTGCTTCAGGATTGATTTGAAGAACAGCCAAACATACAAAAAACGTGGTCAGGCCAGAATCTACTCAATATTTGGCAGGTCAGGCATCCGTCTGCCACTTACCCTTGACCTTTTAAGATGGGTTTTGCTGATCTAAGGACAGAGCAAGGGAGAGTTTTGTTTTAGTCTTCAAAGATCCTGCTCCGGTCTGCAATTAGAAATGGAAGGTCCTGAGATATGAAGTCATAGTAAAAATGTGGAGCAGTAGATGAGTGATTTGTGTTGGCTGACGCACAGATCTCTCTGCCCCCCCCAGGTCACATTTGAAACCTAAGTGACCATCATAGTTACCCTGTCGTCCATAAATTTTAGCTCACAGGAATGGAACGCATCATCAGTATGATGAATGGGTCTGTGCACCTTAAGGAACGCTCCTTAAATTTTATATTTTATATTACTAGTGTCACGGTAACTTACCACATATGGGGTAGGTTTGAGTTTGGGAGGTGGGCTGTGGCAGACTCATGAGCTTCTCAGTCTCCTCATATGTCTATAATCACCCTGTGCGCATGGGGGGGGGGCAGAGGGTGACCAGGAAACCCACTCTGGTCTGCCCAGTCCAGACTTCTACAGACCAACCTTCTGTATGGGCATAATGCGCCTGTCCGGGACAAACCAAAAATCTTTGTGGATAGAAACTTTGCCCAACGGGTTTATTTTCACAACTTACACCTGACTCGAGGACAGCAGGATTCCCCTGGAATATTTCAAGCAGTTATTGCTCTCCCATAAAGCCTCCAATCAGTATGCTATTTAGGGACAAGGGAGGCAATTGTGAGAGGCATTCGGGGATATATAGGCTTTGGGGTCCCCCATTAAGGGACAACGGGGGCACCCTGTTTCCTGTACACCGAGACATTTCACAGCAGAGCGCTGGGGAGAGGGGCGCCAGGCAGATGGCCGGAATGTTTCTGTCCAATAAACTTGAGTTTTGTTTCCCTTCATCAAGCTTTGGCTGATGTTTGGGTGAGGACCGAATTATCTCTGAGCACTCTGGCAGACTTTGGCAGAGATGGCCGAGTATTGGAGCGCTGCCACAACTAGTATTTCATCAAAATATGTCTTCAAAATATTGTGATTTTTAGTTTTTTTTACAACGGTGCCAGTTTAGTTTGTACAATAGAAATATTTCAACCAACAGCATATCAGTCATTTGCGTGAGTTCTAACTTATCTGAGCCCAATCTACCAGACAAAACACCCTGACTCCTTATCACACTGCCTGCCATAAACAATTCAATGGCTCAGTCTTAATCACTCAGCCAGACACTCTGACTAATGAATGTCAGAGGAACAGACTTCGGTAGCATTACCATAAAGAATCCATTCAGTACAGTTTCTTAGGAGAGAAATTCACCCAAAACATCACATGACTGACAACAATGGCAGCCTCCAGTTAAGAATGATCAAAATAAGAAAATCCTACCTTACATTACTGTAGACAGCGGTGTATTTAGAATTCACATGGTACTCACTATTCACTGGTTATAACATATTCTCCATTACACACACGTTCATACATTTTTTCCATCATAAAAAGACATGGGGTGCACCTCCTGACCCTAAATTCTACCTGCCAAGACTTTTGCGGGTTCCTACCCTCTACAACTAAGCCCTATAGACTTAAATTGGTTTGTATTCCCTTCATTGCTCTTCATAGTAATAGTATTTGAACATTGATGAATGGCACTATTCTTTTGTACCCTGACCATTAATATGGCGTTCTGCACTCTGGTAATCGGCTTTCAGACAAGTACTTAGCCCATTAATGTAGAGGTCCGCACACTAATAAAGCGCTGCGCATGCTGGTACGTCACATACTAATATAGTGTCCTGCTGCTAACATAATGCACAATGTAGATGATTGAAGATAACTCAGATCCCATACACCTCAGCGGCACCAGCTGAATTTATCTGGATTAAAGTCATTTCACGGGGTATATTCATTCCTGTAATGTATCGTATGTAATGATGTTGGCAGAAAAGCTCACACAGTGCCACTAAAACAGCGAAGAGGCGTGTGGCATGCTGGGTGCTGGGGGCGAGGAGGTTACAAGAATACCAAGAATTTACAGATATTTGTAATCAGGAGCTGGAAACAGTGACCTCATGTCAAGCACCGTCCAGAAACCGCCATCCGGCCCTGGGTATTTATAACAACTGGGGAGATGTATCTGCTCGTGGAAAAGCTGGCTGGTCTCGGTCCAACTCATAAAGCCCTCCTTCAAAAGCCGGTATAATGTGAGCTTAGAACAGATGCATTAAACAAAAAGAGCAGTCCAGTGTATTAAATGCAGAATAACGAGAGCTTAGTTAAGGACATTAGAGAAAGAAACATGTCCTTTATTATATATATAGCTAATCCCCTGGAGGTTTCTAGAGTTAAAGAAACAGTCCTATCCAGAAAAGAATAAACTGTTGCAAAACCAAGCCTTATCCAGGTCCCTACTACAGAGAAAGCATCGATACATACATTTGCTTGTCTTGTTATATGTATTACGCCCCAATCACACTTCATGTTGCTCATATTACACAAAGAGGATAATGTCTAAAATATATTTCTGGTCAAAAGTTTTAAAAAAAATGGTAACAGCCCAGTTGGCAGGATTATTGCCTTTGTTTCTATGGTGACTTTGCACCAGAATTACGTATATATATATAACCTCCAATATTTTAACCTTACTAGTATAATATACAAAGTAGCGATAATTAATAAGGCATGTTTCCTAAAGACGTCCAGCCAGTTGAGGCAATCTCTCAAAAACAACCTTTCATCTCAGGTGTATGGCACATAGTGTGATAGAGTTTGCATGCATGGGCCTGTGAAAGATGATCTCCATAGGGCCCCCTATGAACTTGGTTTAGTTACCCAGGAGGACGTGTGGTGGGATCCTTGCAGAAGGCTCCTTCATCCAGTCATCGTTGTTCAGCTCAATGATGGCATCAACGTGTCTGATTTGTGTTCTGAGCAGCTCTGTCACAGCTTTCTCATCTCCAGAGGCCAGTGAACACTTAAGACTCCCGACAAATTGAGATGTTACGGCATGATCGGGCCTGCAGGCTTGTGGAATCGACTCACGACTGGGTGGTCCGCCGCTCATTGTTTAGAACTATGTTTGCTTTAGTAAACAAAAGCGATTCAGATTCTGTTTCTCTGATGGCGCCCAAACATATAGTGTGTGTTTATCATTGTGTGATCCTGTTCCTTGTTGCGTACCTATTAAATGTTTCACTTACGTAAGCTAGTCTGTGTTCTGCTGGTATTTTGGATTGCTGTGTTTGTGTTCTGGCAAGAGCTCTTTTCTATAAATAGAATGAACCACATGACAACACTTCGAAACGGCACAAGGAGGGAGTCGGAAGGAGATGTTACAATGCCTGCTAAAGTATCGAGGCTCTGTTGTATATGGGTTTGGGTTCTGCAAATCCAGATATGGCCAATTATGTGGTTCTACTCACAAAGTAGTCAGGATCAGCGACAGAGCTCTCTGAACTCTGAATGCTAAGTGATCAGCGAATGGACTCCTACTCTTTGTACCGGGTTCATTGGTTGCTGATGTCCACAAAATCCTTCATTTCCTGCAGAGAGTGATTGACGAGAGCTCCCAACTACACCGTTTTGGGTCAGTATCTACTAGGCACTCATTTCTGGTGGCTCATATTAAACACCTGCAATTTGTCCTCTCTCTTACCTGCTTGTCCACTCTCCCCTCTCATTAGTTGGGCTGTCAGAAAAGGAGTTATGGGTACACCCATATTCTGCCAAATTACAAAGAGAAGGACACTGAACAATGTCGACAGTTTTGAATCCATATATCTTTGTGTCGGTTCTTCCTGTGCCCTTGGCACAGGGGAGGAAGAGGCAGCCCCCTGTAATCACATACCGCTTATCTCACTGTTCTAATGCAGACTGCAGCTGTTTAACACACAGAGACATTCGGGGCTGTCACGGCACATCCATCCTACCCTGCAGCTCCCACCACATAGACCATTTCTATAGTTGGCTCTTAATACATTTTAAGAGAGACTTTTAGTGATTTCATCAGGACAATGGCAAAAAAATTCATCTGTATTATAAACAGGTCTTCCTCGTGTTTCTACTTCTGAATATGTTTGCACACTTTATCATTATTATACCAAAAATACAGTCAATGAAAAAAATCTTTACACCTTGTTGTTTCCAATGGTAACTTAAATAGTACGGTGCTCCTTTCTGATTGTCCCCAAGCTTGCTTAGAATTAGTGAAAAAAGGAGTGTTGAATTGTGATTTTTTGCTAGATTGTGCTTGTGAATAATATGTTATCATTTAGTTCAAATTAATGAATAATTAATGAATAATAACCAATAATTTGTCATCATATTTTGGCTACCAGAGTTTGTTGTAAAGTGATTTTAATTCTGAATTCTCAATGAATTCTCAATGTCCTTTCATCTCTCTTCCAATGTGTAGAGGTGGTTTTAGAGTGAGACCAGGTTGTGTTAGAATTCTAAATTACAGCTTCTTAGGGACTACATTTTATGCAACACATTTTTTGGTGAATTGGTTTTATAATTTGGAGAGGAACATTTATTTGACATTAACATAAAATAGGCAAAGACTGGGAAATGTTACTTGAGAATGTTGTGGAATACAAGCTCATTTACTAACCATGAACCACCTCGCAAGTACACTGCTCTGAATGTGAGCCAGTCAAACATATATTTGTCAGTTGTGTAACCAGATACAGAGGAGGAAATAGGGACCTGTAGTTCTGTGATGAAGACAATTACATTTGAACTTCTGCAGAGTATCCCTTCAGACATAACACATTCAAGATCAGGTACAGAAGTACTACGGACATCCACATTCTATAGGGTTGAATCAGTCAATGCAAGAACAGACATCATTGGGCTGCAGAGTCAAAGGTTTAATTTACATTAAGGTATGAAGTTTATCACAGTTTTTCCAGAGATGGGAAAGTGAACGGTCTAATCCCAGGCTCTTCATGGTCTACAGCCTACTTCTTCTTTTTTCCTTTTTTCGCTCCTTTCTTTTTCCCACTGTCTTTCCCTGTCTCTTCCTCTCCACCTGACATTGCTTTGATTCTCTTCTTTCCCAGGGGTGTTTTAGCGTACCATGCCTGTAATCAATAAACAGTCCCAGTTTACAAGTTTATGAGTCAGTTTACAAGTGTGGAACAATGGAAGAAATTGTCTATTTGTTCCCTTCATTATCCTTCAAGTAAAAAATAGTAGAGTAGAGAATTTACTAAATACTCTATCTACTGGAAAGGTGCCTACAAATGAGTGTTTTCTTATTTGTGTCTCTTTGTCAGCAGTGGCTGAAGGTGTTGGGATATGATGCTATACCATCATTGCTGCTCAGACTAGAATGGGAGGTGAGCTAGAGATATTAATACCATAGGAGGCACAAACCTCACTGTTCCCTTCAGCTAGATGATAAAGTGGAGGACTTGACTACAGGCTTGGTTGTAGATGAACAACCTAATAGCTTATGTTGTTACAACTAGTTTTAAAAAACTGAACAAAGTTACTACAGCTACAGCTAGTAGACACCAGAGAACACCAGAATGTTTTTTTCAGGTCCATACCTTAAATGCTTCCTCCTCCTCCTTGTACACAGGCTCTTGCCGAGACAATGAACCAAGAAACTCTGACGCTCCAAGAGGCTTGCGGGGAATCAGCCTTATCCTTCTGTCGTTCAGCACGGTCTCCACTGCTTGGACTATGTGGCTGGGAGTGAATCCATCGGTAACCTTCGCAAGAGCGCTGAAGTTCAGGGAGTTAGTGGCATTGTCCACTTTCTGTATAATCAAGTGCTTCCACAAAGCTGAGGAGGAAAAAGAGGTGTGAACACAGGGTTGCTTGGGATAAAAAGTTGGCAGAGGACTAAATCCCATTGTGCCTTGCCTATGGTCAATTTAAATTATTTTATAACTTTATTGGTAATTGAATAATTATAGCTATGTGGATCATATGTAATGTGGGTGCGTGTTCTGGCCAATAAACCAGTTTGTCTGAAAAGCGTGTAAAGCATATAATTCAAATAATATATAAGATACATTTTCTAGATATTAGAAATAATGTGATTTTTGGTCGCGCTACATGTATTATGTATAATAGATAAATTATTTTCCTGGAGCAGACCCACAACTCAAGTCACAACACAACTCAAGGAATTCTGTATATCATTGTCTAAAGTACTTGTTTTCAGATACCTGTGCTCAAGCTAGCATATCCAAAAACTTGTTTTGCATCCCGCTTAGAGTTGTGCCCCCCCCTGTCCAAGAGCATCTTCTTACCTAACCGTGCTGCATAGTCTGGCCTTGGGATCAGAACAATCTTCTTGTATATTTTACAGAAAGGTTTGATTTCAGCATCAAATGGTCTCTGACTGGTTCCCACAATAAGGATACGATCCTCCGATTTTAAAGATTTCAGGATTTTTGGAAGATCTTTTTTCAGTCTCTTAGGGTCAAACTGTGAGAAGAGTAGGGTGAGTTGCGGGATAAGGAAGGGAATAAGAGAAAAAAAGGTATATTAGATATCATGCAAGATGTTATTTAAAAAGATGAGCCAGAGCTCAATGGGCAGCAAAATCAATGCCTAATGAAGCTCACTATGCTTTGGAAGGCTTCCTTCAAGCACTCTTTTATCTTGGATATTTCTGTTTCTCTTGGTTAATTTAACCGTCAGACACCAGAGGGCACCAAACCACTGAAGCAGAAAGAATGCCTTACATCGGGATATTTCCTAGATTGTAACCCGTTTATGATTTAAGAAGACAGCCTATAGAACCGAATCAATGGTTTAGTTTGGAGCGATTAGAGTTATTGGGCCAGAAGCAGTGTGGGTGCTTATATCACAGCTATCTCTACAACATAAGAGTTGCCGGTCTTAAAGCAGAGAAGTTACTTTTATAGGAAAAACCTTATATGGGTGACTTACCTGAATTAGAAGATCAATTATATAGCTAGCATTAGGATGGGGTATTCACAAAAAGTGGAGAATATGGTATTTTTTAAAAACATGAATAAGGGCCACCTTGGCAAATCAAAATTTGGGATGAACCCTGGTGATTTACATGCAAAACCTGTGCTTAAATAACTACCAGTGGTATTAAATCGTGTTATTGTCTGTAGAGCTACATGTTGCACGGCACAAGATGGGAATAGCACACTATTAAGTGAACAGTAGAAGTGAAAATGTTAAAATTGAAGGATTTCATAAAACATTATTTTAAAGGCTTATAGCATCAACACCTTTAGTGTAATACTCCCTAATGAGCTCTACATAATGTTTCCATGTCGGGATATTAACCACACACACCGTGCAAATAAAGGCATTTATGGTAAGGTAAGTATGGATAAGCCAAGCATGTTTATCGAACATCGAAATTGCTTTAGGGAGTGACTTCTACCAGAACGGGCAAGCAATTTCTCAGAAATACATGAAACATTTCAAGAACCTGTTTTAAAAATGAAATCATACATCAACATGTATTATACTGGAATATTTACTAGATCAGAACTAGCTTTTAATTTTAGCAGGTAGTAGTCACTTGACAAGCCTTTTATTATTATTTCTCCATAACCGGCACCAGTGACCCTCTCTTTCCAGCAGCCCTTTTTCACAACTTACCAGAAAACACTGATATGTGGGATGTTAATAAATAGGCAGAGTTTGATGATGATGATTTTACATATAGACAGTAGAATTCCTGTACCTGTTTCTCTGTCTTTGGCACCTTCTTGTAAAAGGTTTTCTCTGCATCTTCAATCCATATCACTGATGGTTGTAGCTGGCGTGCCACCTGTATGGATCACACAATTACAGGGAACATTAAGCAGGCAAAGCAGCTAAAAGGAATTATCCATACAATACATATTTTGTAATAGAAACCATTATATTTTATTATCGCCTTGGCGGAAGAAGGGCTTGGCAACTGCTAGCACCCATCTATTGTTTGACTACAACCCCTACCACTCACAACCTGCCAGGAGCTCGCTGGGAGATGGAACCACAAGTGAAATTACTCAACTATGTATCAAAAACAAATAAGCACTACTATAGATAAAAGGGCCCAATTGCCCTGCAACTCTTTTCCAGCAGGTGAGATGTAGTGGGTAGGATCCTGAAGATTGGCTCCATAATGGGTAAATAAGAGAAAATAAAAGAACTTTGTACACGTATTAATTAGTAGCCATACCTATTAGGATGTGTTGAGGTTTTGAAAAAAAAACAACCATAAGCATAACAGCAACAGGATGTATCAGGAACATGATTCACTTTAAATGAAATTCACAAGAAGGTCCTTTTATATCCCTTTGAAGGTTCATAAGCACATAATGAATTATAGGATCTGGACAAACGGAGTTCTGCTACTTATTCTTACCAAAATGACTAAGAAAGAACTTAATATTGTAACAGAGTTAAAGTTTTGTCCATATACCTTATTATAGTTTATGGGAACGTTACGCTCTTACCTAAAATCCTCCCAGCATGCTATACACAAGTGTGACCACTAGAGGATCTCCTCCTCTCACTTCATTACACTGAACCTCAGAACAAGACACCTGCAACCATAACCTTCTAATGCTGGTCAACCCTGCAAACCTATGGCACAGCATGGCAAGCCAAAATCTAAAACACACGTGAACACAGTATATAAGAAGCTGTGCTCTAGAATTCATGCTCTTACTAACTAAAGGCTACACAAACAATGGCAGTTACTCATAATAACACAGGTTGCCTTCAACGGAGTGTCTACTGGCCATTTGTTTATGCCACCTCCATCCACTTCTGACACCTCTCATTCCTCCCTTCACATTCTTTTTAGCTCATTCTTTCTAAAAAGCATGATACTGCACAAAGTGATATACGAATTGTTTTCATTAAATACAAGTAAATATGAATTATGTTTGTAATATGGTGGCAATTTCAATGCAAACTACATTTTCTAAAAGTTATACAGTTAATTATTCCATTGCTCTGAGGCCTGATAACCTCCAGAAGGCAGTTTCTCATTATGTTAAGACTGGGCCTGATTGCAGGTCTCCCATACTAAATTGCGTGTCAGCAGTTCCGACAGAGTCATGAGTCCCATCTCTTGTCCTAGATCACACTTCTTCTTAATATGTCTGCATTTACGTCTGCCATGGACATAGACTCGTGAAGTAACTCTAACTTGTGGGTTGCAGTCAACTGGGCTCCAGATGCTAAGGAAACTGTAACCTCTGTTCTGGAGATCTATAAAAATGAGACTGGTGTCTCTTTTGCACTCCATTGGGGAGAGTTTCACTAAGATAGCAAATTCTATTAACTGTAAGTAGCCTCAAGGATAAACATACTCATACATTCACAAAGGCACAAAAACAACCTTGCTGAAGCATTTGGGGCTGGTTGCATTGAATTCATCTCTGGCTCCGTCCCTCCCCAGGATTTTGGGGTTCCTACATTGATAGGTGTTGCCATAACACATCTGCATCCCTTTCTTCATACACACACATGTGTGTTCTCCTGACCCTGGCTGCTCGGCGTGTACGCTGAGAAACTGTTCATTTGGTTATGTAGCCACAACCCAGAAATGACAATGTTGTTACAGATCACCTGTGAGTATGGGGCCTATGACACTCTTCTTCAAATAGGTGAATTCAGTGGGACTACACAGGGATGGACCAGTAGTGATAGGTTCTCCTCCATCTCCTAGTTACATGTACTTGGGGTCTTGATGTCAAGAGGATTTGAGGGCACAGATCCTAAATGGTCCCAAGGGCTATATAATATTTTTCTGAGTGTGAGTGTCAAATTCTCTATGTTGACGGATTAGTAAAAACATTTTATTTAGGAAATGGAGCAACCAAATACATTGAGTTAGGTGGCATTCCTAATCATAGGAGCTATAACGTTGCATGGTTGAAAGATTTTTATGCTATTATTTCTAAATAATACGGGAATACTTTGCCCCAAGGTAGTCTCAATATGTCGCACCAGATCTACAATTCCATTTGTACTTCTGAATATTATTGTGATGAAAACTACAATTAAAACATTTTGGTTCGTGCAAGTTTGTTTCTGCAGGGTCTGATTCATTTTTAGCACAGACTCATAAAAAGAAAATCGGGCCTCCTAGCGAGAGGGCAGTTGTGCTCTTTGCACGAGATGTGACCTCTGGATAAGATGTACTAGGATCATGCAGAACGATATAAAGCTTTCCCAGGTGCGCAAACTTCTTTGTTTGCTAGGGTCATGGAATGTAACCATGGTGCTCCAGGAATTTACAGATAATCTGCAAATTCTCAATACTCTTTACCAAAACCATGTCTTTAGTGCTATATATTTCAGCAGTCTAAATTCACATTTTATCCATGGAATCAAACCTATGGAGATGTTGGCACTAAATATCTTGCTAGCTAGCTGCATAGATGCCAATCAATATACTGTATAATATAATATACTACAGGATTGTAAAGGCACTGAAGATGCTTGAGTGGACAATATAACTGATTATTGCTTCTTTGTACATAGATAATTTGGCGTATTCATTATTGCGATACCTACTGAGTGTTGGCACTAGTGTTGTGTGCACAAACTTTGTGTCTAGATAAGTCTCCAATTGACTACACCTCACATACACACATGAACTTTTTGGGCACCTTTTCTAAAGAATGATATCATAGCACTAGAAAGGGTGCAGAGGCGGGCTACAAAATTAATAAAAGGAATGGAGCACTATAGTTATGAAGAAAGGTTAACTAATTTAAATCTGTTTAGTTTAGAAAAACGTCGCCTCAGAGGGGATATGATAACGTTATATAAATATATTCGGGGCCAATACAAACCATTGTGTGGAAATCTGTTCATAAACAGGACTATGCATAGGACACGCGGTCATGCGTTTAGACTGGAAGAAAGGAGATTTAGACTAAAGCAGAGGAAAGGGTTTTTTACAGTAAGGACAATAAGGATGTGGAATTCTCTGCCTGCAGAGGTAGTTTTATCAGAGTCTGTACAGACGTTTAAACTGCGACTGGATGGATACCTGGAAAAACATAATATTCGGGGATATAATCTTTAATTATGGGGATACAGCTTATTGATCCAAGGAGAAATCTGACTGCCATTTTGGGGTCAAGAAGGACTTTTTTTCCCTGGTTAGTGCAAAATTGGAAAGAGCGAAGCCGGGGTTTTTTGCCTTCTTTTGGATCAACAGCAACAAATAATCAGATATAGGAAAGGCTTGACCTATGGACGATTGTCTGTCTTTTTTCAGCCTATGTAACTATGTAACTATGTAACTTGAACATTGTTCGAATTTTCATTTCTAATGATTTATGGCAAGCGTGTATGCTAAGTGTTGTCAGATTTTAACTTTGTGATATTAGAGTAGTGTTTGGGTCATGGACATTGACCAATGAAGGACTGCTAGAGGAAGAACAACAAAGTAAGCATAGATTGGGAGGAATAAAGGAGTAATGCAGGAGGAGGGATAAAGGAGTAATGCAGGAGGAGGGATAAAGGAGTTTAAAACGTAATTAAGGAGTAATGCTGAGGTGTGTTTAAGGCATAATGGAGGGTAATATGGACAGTGACAAAGGAAGAACAAATAAATTAGAAGATTAATCGGTGATGGAGGAAGAGGAATGAAGGAGTGAAGGAACAGAGGATAAATTAATACATATTAGATGAAAAGAAAATAAGCTGTGTCGGAGGAGTGAAAAGAGACAGATGGAAGAGTAATTGAGTATGGATGAATAGAAAAATGCAGAGAACAGATTAAGGAATAAAGCAGGAGATTAGATGATGATGTGACTGGGGTAAATGGATGATGGGGTGATGGGAAGAAGTGATAAAGGAGTGGTTCAGGTGAATGGATGAAGGTGAGATGAAGAAGTAAATGAAAGACTGATGGGGAGAATGGGTGAATGAATTATGCAGGTTAATAAATTAAGGAGTGATAGAGAAAAATGATTAAAAAGAGGGATGTAGGAAGAGGTCAAGGCATGTGAAAATGATGGATAAAAGTAGCAGTGATGCAGAGAGTGAAGGTAGGCGAAATTGGGGGAAGGATGCAGGGATTGTAAAGTATCAGTTAGATGGGTTTATATTATCACCGTGCTCTAAACTGTGCTACATTCCATGAAACATTTTCTTATTGGCAAGATAATGATCTAGTGGTTATTTGTAAATATAGGAATCAAACTATTTTCCCATAAGTACATGCAAGTGTAAGATAAGATAAAACTCCTCTATTTTCACGGCATTATCAGTTTTAAATTCATTGCATTTTTTGTTGTAATAATTCTGTCTGTATTCTCAGTCTTTGCTCTGTGATGTCACTGTATCTCATGCCTGCACCCTGCCTGCTGTGGGATCACGTTTCCCATCTGGCAGATAATAAATCAGGACTAGTATTTGCTGGTGATGAAGCACACATCTGCTCCAGGCTGTGTTTGGCTAATTAATTATCCTGAAATGTTATAGTATGCAAAACTGGGCATTAAATAAACATATCCCTCGTGTTCCGGAATACTTAGTAACAAAGATCCATGAACTTAAAGCATCCTCTGCCTGTCCAGTGGGTGTCATTAGGTTAGTCTACCCCATTCATTCTAATGATCAGGTATGCCTGCCATAAGTGTTTGAGGTGTGAGTGAGAGGATGGTTCGCACTATTCTGTGTTGCTAGTGTGTAGGAAACATTGATCAGGCTGTACCTGTATATTTAGGTGTATTTATCGGGATCATCCTACCATGCCATGTTGTTTGGATGTGTTCCATTTGCTCGTGTCTCTACTAGACTTCGTATCATACTGCCTTGCTGTAAACAATAGACTGTCTCAGTCGTAATCACCCAGACACTGAATCTGATTAATGAAAGAAAAATGGATTTCCCTCGATAAACAGGACTTTAGCATTGTCATAAAGAATCAGCTCCGTTTGGTGTCTGAACAGGTTGTGTACATGAAATACCACGACCGACAAGAATGGCAACCTCCAGGTAAAGGAAGTTCATTGTCTAATGTTAAAATACATTACTGTATACATCACTGTATTAAATGAAACATACTATACTCTTTTTAGTTGTATTAATTGTGTTGAATTTTCCTGGGGATGTCCGTGCTGTAGTTGTCCTGTACATACAAATGTGGGTGAATTTAAAGCTTTGACGTTCTCATTTTATTGTGGTTAAGAGCGAGGCTGGCACTTGCTCAATGTGTAAGATTTGCACTGTCCGTACTATAGCTTTCATATTACTTATTTGTGGAAAATGATTGTTGCTGCTCAAGTTATATATAAAATATCCAAATTAATGTTAGCGTATTTAGGTGGGAGTTAAAAAAAGAATGGCTGTAACCAGCTTGTGTGCTTAGAAATTATGCATAGGAGGTTGACAATAAATATCAGGTAACTGTTTTGTCTTTTTTTAATGTGGATGAATGAATAGTTACCTTCACTCACCAACTTGTGCATTTACATGTGGGTAAACTGGTAGTCCCATGTAGATATCCCATTCTGTGTTTACCTGTGTGTAAATGGGAGGCTGGCACAGTCTATGCTGGGAATAAGGGTGGGAGTATACCATTATTATTGCATTGATCCTATATATTTATTAACCATATATCTTTTAGTGATCAAAAGGAAGCTGGTGCTGCTGCCAGTATTTATTGGGTCTGTCCGCTTGTATGAAGTACATTTTACATGATAGGATTTAGACAACGCACGGCTCTGCCTTTTTGAGGAGGATATAAAAAGGCTTTTACGCATCGTAAAGCATACCTTCAGCACCATGTGTAACATCATCTGCAAGCCACTCTTGCCTGGGTATTTGCCTGCAATGTTAGCAGGTGACAGGTTAAATAGGTTGGCTCCGGTCTCATTACAAATGGCGTGAACAAGCATCTTCTTTCCCACTCCAGCTGGTCCTGCCAAGAGTAGAGCCTTCACCGGTGGAGCCTTCTCATGCACTGAATCACAGCCTGAGGCATTGGGAATAAACAAAAAAGAGACATCTTACAAACTCCTCCAAAAAACATGCTTCAGGAAATGTGTCTTCACTCGAACAAGCTATTATGACAATGCTTAGAAAAGTTTGGTTTAACTCTGATACCCAAAGGAATGGAAGGAGAACACAAGAACACAGAATGTACCATTTTGACCAGAATGTTTTCTAACTACCCTTTCACTTTTAACTGTCATTTCGACACACGTATCTAATACAGAGGTATGTTGTCTATCTACTTCAAAGTTTGACACATAATTTCAGTACTTAGGGCCTTTGTCTCTGCTTTAACGTCTAGCCATTCTGGCTTATCTCTCATTTAAAAGGTGTTTTCTCCCACAGAAATGACGCTCCTGGATGTTTTTTTCTTATGGTGCCAAAATCTATAGAGTGCGGGAACATTCCAGGAGGTCCGGTGTTTCGGGAAATGCTGGGTCCATCACAAGAAGTACAAACAATAAGACCATCAACTCAAAAGATCATGCATCGCCCCCACTCTGGTTGAACAAAAACTAAACCTCTTGGCCATGTCTGCAAACTTTTCATAATGAATCACAGCCATATTATTTGTGGTTTGGCTATTTGTGTTAATTGGCAGGTGTACCTAAGAAAGTGGCCACTGGGTATATGTGACGGGTACAGAACCTATTGCTCTGACAACAAAGTAGTTAAATTACCTCTCACCAGCAATGGGAATAGCAAGTCTCTGCGTGTCTGTTGGTTGTAGATTTGTGTTTAATTATGCCTCTGATACCCCCTTAATTTTAAGTGGAGGGGTTTTCCATCACCTTTACCAAACCACAACTTATGTTGTATGTACTTTACCTATTGTTCTAAGCCTCAAGCAATAAACCCGTATCCAACCTCATGATGAAACAGCTGTCCATGAGTGGTGATCTGGCTTTTGCACCTCTGTCCTGAGCTCTGTTTCATGGCTGTCTAGTACAGCGTACATTGGCTCCAAGGGGTCCATGTATAAAGTGGATGTAGAGGCAAAAAGATGATCATTGTTAACCCAATTTGAGCACGCCTACTCAGAATCCCTTGCAATGGTGGCAGCCCTATAAGATTTCTGTGGGCTTGTCTGGTGGTTGTAGATAAGTGTTTAATAACGCATCTGCTACCCCCTTCATTTTAATCGACCATCACCGTTACCACATCCCAACTAATGTTGTATGTGCTTCACATTCTAATGGAGAAAGCATTGTTCATGTGGTTCTTTGAAAGTGCATGTGTTATGCTTTATACAGTTGAAATTGCCAACATATAACAGTTGCATGCATCTAATCACCAATGTGGGTCCTCCCCTACAGAGCAGCCTGGTAACACCTCTGATAAACAGCCCCGCTTCACATCTCATGTGTTTATTAGCTGCACCGGCTGACACCAGAGAGTCACATCTGCCTCTCATTATCTTGTAAATGTCAAACCAGAAAAATACACTAAGAACTGCTCTCTGATAAAGTATAATATCCCATCCACACCTGACCTGCCGTTCACCATCCACCCCACACCCATGACCCACAAGGAGAAGAGACCCCAAAGCATTCATTTATAGAATGATTTGAGCCACGCGGATAAGACTTGACCCTTTAACTAGGACTTCACAGCACACAAATTATCCTTGCAGTTACCGCAACTGCTGTGTATCAAATAGGGTGTGTATAATGTCAGTACTGTGAGCAAGAATGAAATATTTTTTTGGGGAAAAACACATTCCTTGATTCAGCACATCAGCTGTGTGTGCCAAAATATGCACTTTCAATTGGAGCAGTATGTAAAAACAAATGCCTCCTCAAGGTAATAAATGGACCCTCTGATATGAAGTGGACCTGTTTCCCAGTAATTAGCTTACATTACTTGGCAGAGCATAAGAATACTGTATGCTGGGTTCATTTTTTACTTAAGACAAATTTGGAAAATCACTAGAGTATTATATCAACAAGTAAGATCAAGTGAAAACTGTTTTGGTTAATTGGTTGGTCTGTGCTATCAGACAAAAGTGGAGACCTTTGTAGAGGGAGGGATAAATAATGTATCTGTACAAGGATACTGGTATCCATTACACGGTTTGTGGATGTTCTAGCATATAGTTAAAACTTCTGTTTCTAACACTACTGAGGAGTTTACAGAAGTCACTAAATGTTGACGTGACGTCATCATCAGTGATGTCACTGGCTATTACATGTTCATCCTTTAGATGTTGGGTAAGGAGAAAATACAATCAGAAGGTTTGGTCTGGGGTGACTGGTTTGTGTGTGCATTAGTATTGTATAGTAAAGTGTATAATCGTACATTTTTATTAGCATACGTGGGAACCTCCAATGCTAAGATACCTAGAGCTCTCCGTCTTCTAAGGGATGGCTTCAGGAAGGTGTGAAGCTAATCACACATAGGCCAGGGCCAGCCTTTTATTAGGAGGGGAGAGACAATGTATTTCGGACAAAATTTTACTTATACCCAACATGTTTTCATGTTAAATATTATTGTGGGCCTTCCATCGTGGGTAAATGTAATACAATACTTGTATAACTTGCGTAACGTGTAAGGCTCACCTAGAGGAAGCACTCCGTATAAGATTAGCAGCTGTTTGACATCACTTAGCGAAGGCATTGGTTCTATGTCAGCCAGACGCAGGGTGGTGCCCAGGTAGCTGTATTCACCTGCAACAAAAACAGAAATGGTCAGCGTACAGGGAAGAAAAGAATTGTTGGCCGCTTAAACTGGTTGATCTTTTACTTCTTACCAACGATATCTGACAGCTTCACTGGCTTTGGTTTTATAAGAAGGCCTTCTGTGACAAGCTCCTCGTAGAGAGAATCAATGGTCCTATGACATTAAAAATATCACTGGAAATCATGTCAGGTCATCTTTGTTTATCATTATCGTAGGAGACATTTATGTTCAAAGCAGTGGCAAATTCTGGCTGACTAGGCCTAAAGTGGCAGTTCCAGGGGGGCATTTCCAGGTGCAGATTGCCCTATTGGGCTCCACGTGCATTATTTAACTATTTGCCCAGCCAGCACAGCCTCTGTAGAAAACATACCATACAACATGCTTAAAATGTAACATGCCATATCCCGCCACTCAACATATAAGACAGCGGCTGAGAAGACAAGTGTTCGAGGATGGCCAAAATATGCTACTGGCTGGAAGATTAGGTGCTTACAGGGCGTAGGAATGAAAAAATTGATTGCTGCATCTTGCATTTAAATAAATGCAACCCTTGGAACATATATTAAGGAAAGTATTTACTAAAATGGGAGTCTTAAATATTAAGATGGGCCAACAAAACAGTTTGAGTTCACCGTGTACAATACCCAGCAGAACGTTCAACCTGACCTTCAAAAAATCTTCTCACTGTGGATCTCGTACGGCCCACATTGCTGGCTTTCTGGCATGCATGGCTTTGTTGGAGTGAAGCATAGTGCTATCAGGAGGTGGAAAGTTTCTCTCTTGTAAACTCTACAGCAACTTTGGGTTTAGTGAATACCTATTTAACTGTGTTTGGAATTACAGAAACATGGCTTTCGAGTTAGATTACACTGAATGTGCTCTATAATGGGTAGTGAATGATGAGAATGTAACTGGTCTTGGGAATGTTTGGTTTTCAGGTCAAAAGTGTAAAATATCCCATACTGAGACACAGTTGATTTTGCTACGGAGATTTCAGCTGCATCAGCAAGCTGGCTGACAAAAATATTACTTTTTGCTAAACACAAATTCAACATTTGCAAACAATAACTGTATCTAAAAAACCCACGCATTTTTGTTTTTATTTAGGTCTGCGTATCTTTAAAATCGAATAATAAATGGATAGCAATAAATAAATATATTCGGGGAATAAAAGAAACAGATTTAACAAGAGAAAAGTTTGAAAAAATAATTTATATGCCACTTGGTGGTAAATGGAACTATGAGGATGTTTGGACAGGTTATATTCAGCTCTGTGTGAGAAAATACAAGGCTTATCTTCAAGATAATAATAATAATAATAATAATAATAATAATACTGTGTTATTCTACCTGTCTGGAGTCAGATCCTTCTCCTTCTTTTTCTTCTTTTTTCCACTCTTTTTACCTTTCTTTTTTTTCTAAGAAACAAATTGAGACATAACGTATTACGGTACTTTTCCTTTTTGTTCTAAAATGTAATGATATTTTATATATAGTGAAAGCCATACTACGACAGGTGAGATGGCTAGTGTGATAGCTTCTGCCATCACTAGTGTTATATCAGATTGCGTAGGGGCCAGGCCAGCAGTAATATATACCTGACCAATATATATATATATATATATATATATATAATATTTATTTACATACACACACATGTGTACACACACTACTCCCCATGTCTTACCTTCCCACCTTTCTTCCCTTTTTTCTTTTTGTTCTTCTCCCTGTCCACTGCCAGCTTCAGGTTCTGCAGCTCCTGTCTCATCAATTCATCAACCTACAGAGGAAGAACCCAAAACTGATGATTATGCAACATGATTCTCATGCACACAAAACTAAATATGTGTATTTTCATTTGTATCATATATGCCATAAAAAAAAGAGGAATTTGGCATGTAGAAGACATGAGTTCGGTCTGGCACACCTGTATTCTGATTTCCTCCTCCACTTCCTTCCTCTTGCTCTCTTTGATGAGTTCCGAATCATGTGTCTGATGAAGGTTCCAGGACTCGTCACGATGTTGCCACACATCTGAGGAAAAAGAGCTTGTCAGCATGGCGTATGGGGAACAACAAAGATGATGAATGAAGGATAACAGAAAAATAGAAGATGAAAGTGGCACACTGTTAAAAGAAAGTACCAAAGAGACCGTACATAGGCCATAGAAAAATAAAAGTGAGAATTAATGAGCTTATAGTGTGTTCCATATTTTTCTATACAAAGCACAACTCCCTCTCTACACATTAAGGTGTTTATTTATGTTGTTTATCAGACCAGTACAACCATCACTATACCATCAATCTTATTTTCTAAGAGTGAATCCATAAGTACATATACTGTATCTGCAAGTCATTATTCTAACATGACAATCACAGAGCTATCTCCACAGCCACCCTCACAAACTGCCTCTCTTCTGCACTTACCCTCATATGTCTGGTTTGCAGAAGTAATGTTGGGCAGAAACTGGCTTGGTTTCATCCTCCATCCTTCATCTGCTTCCTAGAGGAGATGGACCACAAATGGAAACTATCCAGTATGCAACATCGTTAAATTGAAATAGTGTCCATACAAATTATCGATATAAACAGTGTGCATGCGTTCATTCACCAACGTGCTTTTGTGACACTGATCATGAAAACAAGCAGGTTGTTAAAACACACAGACACATACTTGTACTCTACATACATGTACCATGTGTCTGAACTACTATTCTAAAGAAATATTTAGTTTTACCTATATATTGAGATATTGGCTTCAGAATTGTTGAAGATCGGTCCAGTGGTGCAACCATTTGCATGTTTTACTCCCTGAGACTGAGGACATATGGGGGTAGGTTTGAGTTTTGGAGAGGGCGTAGCAGATTCATGGGAAAGCCTTTTTCTCAACTTCCTAGTTGCCTCTTATGTCTAAGTCACCCTGTGCGTATCGGAGGCTACGGGGTGACCGGGAAAACCTGTCTGGACTAACCAGACTTTTACAGACTAACTCGCCATGAGGGCTGTTACGAGGCTGTCCTTATGCCAATTTCCCGCTTGCTGCAATTCTGGCTCCACCTGCTGGCTGTGTCGGGAATTGCAACTTACCCCTGACCGCAGGACCGCAGGATTCCCTTGGAACTCTCAGGCGGATTGCGAATCGGCTGCGGTCTGCTAAAACTTCGAGGGGTTGTCACCCCCCCCTTAAAGCCTCTGATTTCTAAGATGTTTGGGGACAAGAGAGGCAAAGGAGAGAGCCATCCAGGGATATACAGGATTTTGGGTCGCCCTATTACGGGGACTGGGGAGACCCTGTTTTCCGTATAGTGGGATAGGGGGAGGGACAGATATTATATTTCACGAAAGATGGAAAAGTGCTGAGCCTCTGCTTCTTTATTCTAGATATTATATTTCGCAACGGTCTGTGTGTATAATGTCCTGGAACTCAATAAAGAGTCTTTGTTTTTACCCTTCATCAAGTCTCGACTGATGTTTGGGCAATGAGCTATTTTCACTGAACGCTCTGGGTAAAAACGAGAGACTTTAGCGTAGATACTCTACTTGAGTATTGGAGCTCCGCCACAAGTCATGACTGTGCCTGTCAATGAATGAACGTGTCTTTCAGTAATTTCTTTAAATATCTCCTGGCTTCACATTAGGATTGAGCAGCTCCTCCTGCCACCTTGGTGTCTCATTAATGGTGTCTTGTTTGGGTTAACAATACAAAGGAGTTCTGCTGATTCAGCTCCTTGGTAAGCAATGATGCCATGAAAAATTAGATAGGACTCGCCAAGATTGGGGTATTTTGTCTAAAATAAAATAGTATAATCTGCACTTGCTTACTCCCTGTGCCTAGAGGTGAACACAGGTAGAGGTATATCACCAACAAGCCCCAGTACCGTGTAACACTGGGACTGTTGTCTTTTTTTGCACAGATTACATTTGCCTTGTGTTCTGGCTCTGGACAACCCTTATGGATATACCGATATACGATAGACCGATGGACATGTTCTTCTGTTATGACACAAGTATCCATTGCTCCTTATAGACACCGTCATTGTCTCAGCTGGGCTTGCAAATATTTCACAAGCTATTTTCATTTTTGTCTTCAGCCATTAAATGTCAATAGTTGGCTTAAGATGTCAAGGTTTCTTCTCTAAGCTTAGAAAGAATAGGCAAACTCTCACTGATCTTCAGTCTGATAATACCATTTTCTTATTTTGCAGTCACTATATAGCAACACATATAGCACTAAGGCAGGAGAGCATAGAGAAGAGCACTTTGTTAGAACAGTTTAGTGGCTAAAAGCAGTAAGATACAGCCCAAAAGTAACCACACAGGCATATGTGATGGATTGAGCTATAACAGCATTCACGGTGTGACCTGACATACAATTATTTCTAGAAGAAAAAAAATCAAATATAGCAGAATTTGTATGGCAATCAGAATCCTAATCATTTTTCAATAATACCCCTCCTGTGTATGGAGCTCTGTATTTTGTTATTACTGGGGCCAGAGTGAAGGGAGGTTGGTGTGAGGATTAGAGGAACATGTTGATTAAATGCATATTTCTAGAGATTACCATCAAACTGTAACCACATCTTTTCTCCCTGACCTGCGCGGCCCTCTCGCTCTTTTAGGTGCTTTGGCTCAGTTTCCTTTCACCTCCCCTGAGCCAGCATCTACTCTGCGGGTAGTTCATATCATTAACCCTCTGTATGGCAGACAGAATGCATCGCGATGTTATGCTTAGCCGATTGCAAGGCACAGAATGGCACCACGTCTTGCATAGTTACATTATATGGGGAATTATAAACACGAGTAAATGCCAGTTTTCTTATTCTTCAATTTGACACGATATCAACATTTAACATTTAGAGGCATGTAACTTAAGAGATTTATTTTGACTTGGTTGTCAAGGATGTTTTCCAAGGAAAGAATGATCCATGTGCTTTGGGAATTTCTACATTGGATGTCTCCACGCATTAAGTGACTTATGCTCACCTCCTCCTTTCCTTTTCCCTTCTTTCCTTTGGATTTATCCTTCTCTTTCTTTCCCTTTTTACTCCCCTTCTCCTTCTTGTTTCCTTTATCCTTTTTTTTCTTGGCCTTGGCTTCTTCCTTGGCAGCAATTTCTGCAGCAACCTGCAAAAATGGAGCGAATGCAAGAGAAGAAGGTGACCGGAATGAAGGTTGTGACACGTGGCATTAGTATCCCCTAGCCAAATAGCTGTAGTACATAAAGCATTATGCGGTTTCATAGAATGCAGAAACACAATCAATTGATTCAGACTTCAACTATGGCTAACAGAACATTAGTCCATCCCGACGGCATGCCTTTTTCATATAGCACTCATTGCAATACTATTATAACTGCACCATAGCATTGTTCTACTCCGATTTCCAATCAAATGTCACCAACAACCAGTACACAAGAGTATGTTCCTGTAGGTCGTGCATTCTTATACGAATGTAGCTCGAGTAGCTAACTGGAGATCCAGGCCCGATTTAAAGGTTCAAGCACAGTTCTACCGCATGGAACCACTTGGGTTCTGCCCATGACTGTAGGTTGATGGAGAGCAGGCTGTCCACAAAAGGATGCTCTACCACAAAGAGGGAATTATTCGCTAACCTTGCTTTCTGTAAGGTAACACGAAGTACATTTACTAGCAATTTATTTGCCTGAAGAAGAGATACTTGATCCCCTTTAATTAATTAAAAACAATTGCTTCTACCAATGGGTTATTGTAACAGATATGTTGTTCTATGTAAAATGCGGGATATAACAGCAGCAAAACATGGAGGTAACACGATAGTCTTTTTTATTGGTCTGGACAATTGACATTTGTTAACATTTTTCACAAACAGAATAAAGATATCAAAACCAGAGTCCTAAATCAAATTTAATGTAGACACAGGAACTGGGGTTTCAGAGAAAGGAGCACAATCCTGTGGAGAAGGCTGGACTATGGCTCATGTGGGCGCCTCGGTCCTGGGCTGCATGGTATAATGTGTCACGTTTAAACATTTGATACTTATTATTGCTCCAAAGATCAAACAAAGAACCAAAGTACAAAGACCAGGCAAAAGCAGGACAGGGAGATTAGGATCTGTTTCCATGCAGCAGGAGATCCAGTGACAGGAATAAAAGCACAAAGAGGAGAGCAGTGACTGCAGAAGCCGGAGATGGAAACATTACCAAGTCTCTGGCCTCATTTGCAACCTTTTATTGCACAGAGATACAATGTGACTGCTGACAGCTGCTATAAGGCTGAAAAAGATCAGCTCCTCATAAAGATGGAGACCTACCCCCATTCTGCAACTCCTGGGACTAGCCACAGAGGTGTGTGCGGTGGAACATAGCGGGACTGATGTTGCTAAAAGCTTTTTATAATTTCATTTGTACTTTGATATTTATTTCCAAAGATTCTGCAGATTAATGCAATAAGGAGCGACGCACATTAGCGATACATTAACATCAGATGTCAGTACCTGCTCTGGAGTCTTCTGAGCAAATATAGCACTGGAACCACCATCGTCTTCATCTGGAAAATCAGGGAACTTTCCTGTTGCATGTCTAAGGAAAACAAAAATGAATTTGGATACTGATGTAGCATGTCACATCCCTGGAGTGGACACCTCACCAAAATTCTTCATTTTTTAACCCCTTAAGGACAATGGGTGGTCCCTAAACCCATTGAAAACAATGCACTTTGAGCCTGTACATGTACGGGCTTTGTCATTAAGGGGTTAAACTCATTCAAGCACCTTCCATATATACAACATGATTCTCCCTACAGATAATTAATCACTTAGCTTGTTTTATACATTTTAACTGCACTTGTATGATATATATATAATGTATTATGATCATATCTTATTGTTCTTAGCTTTTTAGTTGCAACTGGAGAGAGACACAATCAAGCAAGGAGCTTCAAGGCTGTGCTTCTAGTGATGGGGACAATGCAGCTTATATGTTTCAAGGAAGAAGGTCCAGAAAGTTTAAAAAATCTCTACTATTGTATAGGAGAAAATATATGTCTGTTATACCAAGTGCAAGAGGAGAGATGTCACGTGTAGGCAGAATGCATGTTAAAAGTCTGGTCATTAGGAGGTGAAAGTGTTTGACATTTAGGTCTTCCATGATGGATCTACTGCTTGGAAATGCAGCTGCATCCTTGGCAGGGAACCTTTATTAATGGTTAGTAGTGACCTAACATGACTATGAAGACAGTAGTGAATCAGAGGGTATGCAAGACCCTGGGAGTCCCCTTACTAATTGCAGGGTTTGACATAACATGGTCTGTGATCTGCTGCAGCCCATCTGCTTTCCATGGGAAGTTAGAGGCAAAAGGACAAGAGAGGCATCATTATTTATCATCGCTTCAATCAGCGCCTCCCATACTGATCCTGAACCAACATTCCTATCCCACAAATCGATAGCCTTTTTGCAGTATATCATACTCCAGTTCTGCCTGATAAGGTGGCTCAGTTGTGTGCTGTGAATAATGATTCACTTTATAGAAGAAATGCATCATATACATATTGTAAAAGTAAATCTGTATCAATCTTCCAAACATAAAGAGTACCGCAAACCTTCAACATGTAAGATGAGAAATGACCCATTGATCAAGATGCACACGGCACCATCCAGAACTGGAAAATGCTTTACAAATGTGCGCTGGCTTTAGTGGGAATGCTGTCCTTTACATATTATAGGAGCTGTGGAGTGGACACGTCAGGAACTTGTAACTGTAGGTCAATCTCAACACCGGCCCAAGTCACCATTATCCATCAAATGCCACCAGCGAAGGTGCAGCCTACTGCAGCAGGGCAATGCATCCATCACTGTAATGCTAATCCAACAGCAACTAATCCTGGTCTGGATCCTATTCTGGAATTTTAAGATGATTGTAAGTAAACTTCTTAAAACAAATATGCGTGGGATTACAGTGGTCCAAAGGTTAGGCAGCTTCCTATAATTAATTTGACTGGCATAACTGAATAACAGGTGCTGATAAGTATACATTTGTAACCCTTTTATGCAACAAACTAGACAACAACTGTGTTGTCGACCTAGATTCCCACAGCAAACGATTCCTCTGATATACAGGCCATCTTTATGTTGAATATAATCCGTATACACCATAGGCAATGAAATATGCTGTAATATAGTTTGTAACTTAAATTGAAGTTATTTTTTAAAGATTGAGAATGACTGGGAAAGACAGAAATGAGACAGGATCTGAGTCTCCCTCCACCCTGTTAATGCTTGAGGAATTACAAGAGATTAAGGGAGATACCTACTATAATCACCATGTTCCCTGGATGATTCCACCCCACTGATTGCATGCGGGGAAGCAAAAGGTTTCTGATATAGATCCCTGTGCCATCCCCCCCCCCTACACTAATGGCGTCTTGATTTACTGCAGTTGGGTTTTTGTACATCTCCGTCTTGCACTGAGATTTATACTCCGTCTGTCTCTGAGGCCTGCGTTTCTTTTCTTGGGATTAGAAACCTGCCCCAGGGTAAATCAAACATGTGAAGAGCGTGAGACATTTAAACTCAAAATTTGATGGTAGATAAGAAGCTTTTGACTCACTGGGGTTAACCAAATTCCACTTGTGTTTTCTGCTAATCTCTATCACCGATAGTAAGAGCTGGGGCTGGGAGGAAAGGACTGAACCTTTATGGAACCAGTGTCCTTAAAACAAGACATTACATTCTAAGACTGGGCGCAGAAGTCATTCTTTTACTGAAACTACAGCCTCTAGGCAATGGTGGTCAAAAGAATACAGATGGAAGCAAAATAAACCTTAAACAAAACCCCAGCAAAACAGGATATTAAGTGTAGCCGTGGCTTTGTGGTCAATGGGGAAAGTGATATCAGGGGTGGGCCGTCTGCTCTTTTATTCGTGGTAACTTTCCATGTTTCTGGCTTTCCCTATACAAAAAGGATTAGCGCATTGGTTCCACCTCGTATGGTATACTGAAAACGCAACACAGTGAAAGCGCTCACCCACATAACCCTTTCTGTGCAACATCTCAGTTGAAAACACAAAACTAGAGAAAACAAGAGGCGCAAATTCCAAATAATTCTCCAACCACAGGTGCGGCTCTTTGCAAAACCCACTGCTTTTCTGAAAAGGCTTGATAATACCTTCTCATTTCTATGGTTAACTGAAAGGAAAACATCCCCCTGGATTAATGAGATTTCATGCCACGTCTGGGGCATTTCCTTCCTTCTGACCATGGCTTCATTTTTTACTTCACTGTTCATTAAACTCACACCTGTAGCAGCCTCCTTCCTGCCCTCCTGGAGCTCTGCACAGGAGGGGCCGCATGGCTAGAAGCCCGGCACGCTCAAAGCACCACTGTTAGCCAGTTCTGGGCCAGAAATAACATGGCCTCATGCATAGCCCGTTTATCCAAAGATGAA
The DNA here is from genome assembly GCA_009364415.1 of Spea multiplicata. Lineage (NCBI taxonomy): Eukaryota > Metazoa > Chordata > Amphibia > Anura > Pelobatidae > Spea > Spea multiplicata. The sequence continues at coordinate 105,461 of VKOC01001770.1, forward strand.
ATGTATGCTATGCATATAAGACGCACATAGGTTTCTGGACGCCCCAAACTAGACAAGTTCTGCATAGAAAATTGTGTTTGGTACGAAATTCAATATTACAGAAACATATGCGTAAAAATGCTTATCTGTATAAAAGGTGCCTGCTAACTCCTTATGTAACAAAGAGTTCATTTTATCGCTCCCATTTTACTCAGCCAACCCGTGCCCATACCTTTTGTCTGTAAATCATGGGAATTTGATTTCAATTAAAGTTAGACAGCTACCTGCTATATAGCAATCACTAACCGGTATTGGCAGATTACAAATAACACTCTCATCCCCAAGTGTATGTGGCAGAAGGTGGCAACGAGCGCACATGGCTTTGAATGAAAAAGCTGGTTTTGTTGATGGTTGGGACCATCAGCACATGACATTGTATTGCATTCGTGGTTAAGGAAACAGGATAAAGCAGGTAGCCACAGGAGTAGAGCTTTCCAAATGGCTTTATTTATGCAATTAACTCTTACACATGCAGATTTACTCTTTGTTATGCAGATGCTTCACATGCAGGCTGTACTTTCCCTGTGACACATTATAAATGGCGGTTTCTAAATGCATAGGCATTGTTAGACTGCTCCATTGTACAGTCCACCTGCTGTTATCACACTTAAAATATATTTACAGTGACCCAAACACTGAAGATTAGTTTAATGAATCTAGAAACCAATAAGTCACAAGATTCTGTAATCAAATCTCAAACATATACAGTATTAGGGTCAAGGTGATGGACTTCAAGGATATGGAGCTTTCTGAAGAGAAGGTTAGAGGAAGCTACAGATGTCACAGCGATTACATCCAAATGTTTACTAAGGAGATGGAGGAACACTGATAAATGACCCTCGGGGCTGAAGGTTCACTACTCATTTACACATCTGACTTAATCATTCTGATTTATCCCTATCCAACTGAGAACCAAAACAGAGGAACTTTGGAGTTTCCGTCTGGACCCCAACTAGACTGCCCCGACCTGTTCATTAGTGTCAAGAAACCTATAAATCTTGATTCACAGAAGCTTCAAAAGGGTCCCTTTCCACCTACAAATCCACTGTCACCCCATAAAGGGCATTCAAGCCAGATGTTGGAAAATCCCCTTTGGGCTAGCTTTAGAAAGTTAAACGTCCCGTTTGTGTGCCCCAACCAAAATGGTTGCCGTGCTAAATTTTAAAAGCTTCTTATTAGACGTGTCTCAGAATGTGTTTTGTTCTTGCATCTAACAACCAAAGGGATTTTTAAACGATCAAATCTTGAAGAGCACCTCGCTTCAAAATATTTGGGGTGAGCCACAAAAAGGAATTCTATTAATAACACAACTTCCAAGACTTGGATTAAACTGTACATTTCCTTTTGTGGGTAATACACTGCTGCCTTTTTAAACTAAATTACAATATCAAAAGTTTACAATGTAACCAAATAACTCTCGCCTCAACCAGCGGAATGTCTGAAAAGTCAGGCATTATACATTGATAGAAGTAATTGTATTGCAATGTCAATATGATAACAATTTTGGAGATAATGACGAATAGAGATTTTTATGAACTTTTATACGTCATTAAATTAATGTAAAAAACAAAACAGATTTACACAAAGTACTCTGAAAGGCAAATAAATATCAATTTATATTGAATAGAGGTCCATGTGAAATGGAGCTTCTATTAAAAATGCTACATGTAATAATATGTATGGCAGGAAAAACAATAAAAACAATCATAGCTGGAATTGGAAGAATTCAGCAGCTCCCTGACTCCAAGAGGTCCTAAACCTAATCAACTCCATAAATTCATCCGAAAGAGTTTTTTACAACGTTTAGTCCAACTAGTTTGGAAAACATGGCTCAGCGTGTCGGACCGGAGTACAGCCCTCCATAAGGTCATACTTCTTTTTTCATTCTTTCCTTTATTTATCATTCACTTTAATGGGGGAATTGTAAAGTTTGAATGCAATTTGTTGTAATCATTCATTACACACATGCCGTAAACAAGCTTCCACGCTCCATTCTTTTCTGTACCCTTATTTTGTGTATTTCACTGTTATAAGTTGTCCTATACCTGGATCAAACACATAGAACTGTGTGTACCTACAGATGAATACATCCATCTGCACTGTGTAAGAAGCGTCAATCGTCAGTGTTTTGTAAAGTTTTGTTTACATTTAAACACCAATTCCTATTTCCTACTTCAAATAAGTGTCTATTTGCACAAAACCCTATGTTTTGGACAGTTGTATTTAAATGATCTATGAGGCTCAGTTTGAAATTCTTGTCTCCGCAGCCCACCACCACGATAACTCTCTCATCAGCACACTTTACTGTGTTTCAAAACAATGGGAGGTTATGATAAACATGCGTTAACTTCTACTGCTGAATACTTTCCTCCAGGATTGTCAGACAGCAGGCCCGTAAGCTGGATGTAGCTACAGGGCTATCATCACTTTCAGCTTGCCAATGAACTTTACAGCCTTCTTATGTGACATCATTGTTTTAATTTGATCTCCAAAACCAAATATTTATCCAAAAAAAAAAATCTATGCTCCATGAAAAAAAATGTCTTATCTAAATGAAATTGTGTTCTTGTTAAACCGATCAAGATTTAAGACAGACTGTTTTCAAGGAACTGCTTGCCATATTAATCACAATAGAGATTAATATGCATAATCTCTTATTTTGATGGTATTATTTTATCTAATATATCATTACTAACATTTTATATACATTTCACCTTAAGTATTAATTGATGAGTTCAAATTTCTTCAGCACTTATTGGTCATTTTGAGCCGATATGGCCACGCATAGTTATTGGATTAACACTGGTGGAGTTAACTGGTTTTGTAAAGCCAAAAGCCCCATCTATTTTGTGTACACAGCCATAGCCACATTCTCCCTTCAACAGAATTTTTGAGTCAGATCGCTTCCTAATTCACATCATTTTGGTTTCCACTGACAGATGCTAGGTCCGTAAGACGTTGAGGGATGTTCTGATGAGGATATGCTAGACATGCTTTCACTAACCTAAGTAACTAGGGCAGGACCAGACATTAATTAGATTTTGAGCTAATGTTCTCCAAGGACATGGGGTACTGAATCTTGAATTTCTCCCAGCATAAAGTCACATAGAGGAATTAAGTAAACATATTTGAGTGGCACCTCATTAGACGGGGCTGGCGCTGTGCTATCCTGTCTCGCTTATTAGTAGGGGGTAGGCTATGGGCTATCCGGGTTCACTCATTAGCTCTGTACACTAGCCAGCTGGGACATGCATTATTCATTCATTAGTCTTTTCCATTTATAGAAACATGTCAGGAATTCTTTCTCTTTTGTCCTGCGGTTTGTGTTTTCTTTTGCATGAGTACCTATGTAAAACCTCCTTATTATGCTGTGAGTGTTGGAATAGTTTCGGCATTCACTACATTGTTAACCCTCCAACTGACAAAAATCCACATGTACCTATCTATATGGCTATGTATAAAATATGTAGTGAATATAT